>JAQBSW010000836.1:0-166139 GCA_029291075.1 Eudiplozoon nipponicum | reverse complement strand
AGTGGGTGATCAACTAGGAAACGTTTAAAACAATCCAGAGCCTCAGGTACCGGTATATTTGTGTACATAGATACTACATCTAAGCTTATTAATCTATCCTTTTCATCTAGTACATATTTATCAATAATTTCAAAATGACGTTAGGACACGTCATGGAGATGATGTGTATTTGTATGTCCTCCACTTATTTTAAATTTCGTAAGGAATTTTATAAACAAATTAGAGGCGTTCCAATGGGACAACCTTTATCGGTCCCAATAGCCAATATCTTTATGCATTATTTGGAAAATAATCTGCGTTAGTCAAAACGCAGATCAGGTAATAGATAAATTGCTTGATTACGAAGTGGTGAGTCACTCGTTCGAGGCCAAATAAAACAGGTATTCCTAACACTTACGAGTTGTTTAGGAATAAATATAAATGATTGTCGTTCAAACAGATTATTTATTGATGTTTTAGTCCAATACACAGCATCTGCATTAATTCAGTCAAATTGATTAACCAATCACCTTATTAATTAAACGAAAATTTGTTGCACCGTCGTTGATAAAAAACTACTATAATCAAGGTTGCGATCTTGATATGAACACCTTTCCCATTATGTACATAAATTTGTCAGTATAAACTAAGTATTGTATAGTGTTGAATAGGCGATTTCGTCTTTATTGTGAGCTTATCATGTACTGTTAAGAATTTGCCGTGGACAGGGCTCGAACCTGGACACTTCTGCTTCGGAATCTATTGCCCTAAACTCTGAGTTACCCTGCCGCATACTACACAATTTTCAGTTATATACTAACTAATGTTTCTGGAAAGTACGGGATGAGCTCTTAATAAAGATGAAACCGGTCTACTGAATGAACTTTAGTTTCAAAAAATTACAAAACTTAGTTTATGCTGACAAATCGACACTTCTCTTGTAGCGTTCCAAATAGATTTATTCTTTTTTAGAAACACGAATTTATGCCTGCCTCTTTGAATTAGACATGACCAAGCAAACAATAATTGTGGCGACTCAAATACGAGTTGAAATCCCATGCTCTACTTGACTATTACCAACATCAGCACTGATGCCGGTCGTCTAATTTACATGGGTAGTTGGTTCTGCTACCTCGATTGAAATATATAGTTTCTATTTTGTTGATGCTGATCATAATGAAAATGAATACAATCTGCTAGCCATATTCTATTTTACCATTGGCTTTTTTACTCAAGAAACTTAAAATTAATGTGAATCTCGAAATGTGCATCCTAGTTTGTGTCGAACTTGTCTAATAGTAATATGGCCAGTGGCAGGGATTTAGGTAACGGGCTGTAGTGAAGTGCCGGCCCTATTTTAAAACAGCCTGAAAGCGAATAATGCCATTTTATTTTGACGCCGTCTTTCTATTAGTGATAGAGTTGGCAATGCCACATTGTCCACAAAACGTTGAGTACTTTTTATCCATTTTACAAAACAAACGGTTTTAAGACAAGGAGACGCATCGACATCAAATACGATGAGATAACGCAATTTGAGGTTGACTGTTCTACAACAGAATTTTTGAATTTTATTAGTAATTTAATATTTTCCAGAGAAATATTTCATTCATCTCCCGTAAGCAGAAATTCATTAAATTTATATCTATTCAGTTGAACTTAGAATTAAAATTTGACGGCTCGAACGCAATGCACGAAAACAGGAGAATACTTTAGAACTAAACTCTACGAATAAGTGCATTCCACCTGTGCGGTGGCAAAATTTAGTTCATGTACTGGCTTAACAATCACAGCTGTACGCATATTTTGACAACGGCTGATTTTTCAGTGTAAACTAGACATTGTATTGTGCCGAAAAAATAATTCATCCAGCAGTCCGCTTTCGTTCTCACTGGGAACTCATTACTTAATCTCTAGAATTTGCCGCAAACGTTCCTAGATTCCGGGCCTATACGTGACAAATTCTAGACAATACGTGATAAGTTTCCATTAAGAATGAAACTGGACTACTGGATGAATTGCCTTTTCAACACTATGCGATGCTTAGTTTATACTGACAAATTGATGTACATAATTGGACATGCGTTTATATCAAGATCGCAACCTTAATTTAAATAGAGGTTGATGTTGTACGACTAGAACACTAATGAAACAAAATAGCTGATCCTTATTTTTCCAATATACATCAAAACATCTACGGTACAATAAAAAATCTATGCTAACGCAAGACGTGAATAAAAAGGAAGAAAATGAATTTTCTACTTTAACTGATTGCTTCTTAAAATCTGCAAATGTTTGGTCAGACAAAGGAAGTAAATACAGCCGTTTTTCATGCCACATAAAACATAGCACTTTTGTCTGTGTTACGATTTGTGTGACTTTTGAACGAGCTCTGATGACAACATTAGTAAGGTATTGCCAAAAAGTCAGCAGAACCCGAAGAAGCTACACAAACATCGATAGGAAAACTAATTTGATTCGTACTTTGTTTGCGAAGTTTAATTCACATATGCACATATTTTTGATATTCAATATTAAAAAGGTATTAGACCAAACGTCCATAGCCCCAGGTAATGGCCAAAATACGAACGAAATGTTTTCTAACAGTTTGTTTAGGCCAGCTTTATTTGAGTTTAACATTTCTCGACATTTCTATTTTTTGTATTACTGCTTATACTTGGTAAATACGAAGATATTTTAGAATTGTTCACATAGTTGAAAAACGTTAAGTTCAACCATTTCGTGTTACATTGGATGTAACTGAGAACAGCGCATTTACTTGGTGAACCCGAACTGGAATTTGTATATTTATTTTTACAATAATTACTCTTATTAGAATTCTCGTTTGCAATTTTTCGATTACATGACCTGTGAAAATATTATACTTATTCAAAATTTGATCATGTAGTCGTACGATTTCATTTGTCCGCAAACAATTTTTTGTTAATTAGTGTTTCTACATTTATGAGTTTTTAATCAGGACGTGACTGTGCCATTTTCAAAAACGTATATTTTTGCACAGTTTGTGTGAAAGTTCACTTTATTCTTCGTTGCCTTAGAAGTCACCAATGCATCGGAACAAAATAAACGAGCCGTTTACTTATCATATTCTAGCATAAAATTTAACAGGATAAGGTAATAAAAATGCATTTTTTAATTATGTTTGTTTCTTACGTAGAAATGCGAACCAGTAAGTAATACTGTTTCAATTA
The DNA here is from genome assembly GCA_029291075.1 of Eudiplozoon nipponicum. Classification (NCBI taxonomy): domain Eukaryota; kingdom Metazoa; phylum Platyhelminthes; class Monogenea; order Mazocraeidea; family Diplozoidae; genus Eudiplozoon; species Eudiplozoon nipponicum. The sequence goes on along the minus strand of JAQBSW010000836.1, from coordinate 162,948 downwards.
AACGAGTATGCTTTAAACGACTACGCCTAATTTATTAATCATTTTGCGGATTATTTCCTTTTTATTGTTGATAAATTGCTTACATAGCATAAGGTACATTATACCATTTTTTTAAATGTAAAGCACTCGCTTTTACATGGCAATACTAATACTAGACAACCGATTCTATCGAGCATACTCACATGTTCGAGCACTGTCCGCGGCAAATTCTGGACAGTTCATGAAGAGTTCTCAATAAGTACGAAACCGGTCTACTGGATGAATTGTCTTTTCTATATTAAACAATTTTTAGCTTATACTGAAAAATGTATGTATATAATGAGGCTGGTGTTTGTATGAAGATCGCAACATTGGTTTGTATAAATACTATTCACATAAAATCGATCATCATAGACAATTGTACACACTCATTCGTCCATTTATGCATCAGTCAAATAATAGCTGACATTATGATATGATAATTGTTTGAGAATTTCTTTGCTCAGTTGTTTAAAAGGACCAAGGATTCATTAGTGGAGCTATGAACTTGAGCTCTATTGCTGATTGATAGTTGGAACTACAAAGGTTTCTAGTAACTAAAGCAGCCCCTATCCAATTTCCGATCGGCAGATTAAAATGTACCATCAATGGTTATTTGTGCAGCAGTTTATCTGCCACGAGCGTTAGGCAAGATTTTTTACCGTACAAAACAGTAAGAAAGTCAGATTATCTGTGGACTATTTAAGTAATGCGGGCAACATATGCTGCTGGTGAATTGGTTTCAATAACACGTACGCCACAATTGTCGATACATGTGTGGTCGAGTATGTTTGTTTTATACCAAAGGACGTCTTCCTGTATCACATGTTTTCTAGAGAGCACGACAACGAGATTTTGCAAGAATAGGTTTACATGTAAAATCCGATGCTGCATAGTTCATTCTCGAATGTGAACATATCTCAAGTGGTATGAATAGCTTTTAAATGACCATTTAAGTGACGAAGCTTCAATTTTGCTAATTATTGGAAATATTATATAAAAAAGGCGTCATTCTACTTATATAGTTAGGGAGACTGCATACGAACTAAAATTACCATAGGGGTGTTTTTAGGAATTTAAGCGTTGAACAAAATAATCTTCATAGTTAAATACTGTTTGTTACGGAGATCTAATATATATGCAAGTATGTATAAGTTGTTGCGAACCTTTTAATAGCCTGGTGTATTTGAGTGCAGTAAAGCGCATCTACTATAACATTGCAAGTAAAATATATTGTTATTACTCGTGGCATAGTATAACATACCACAGCTATATAAATACTGATGTAATTTGCTTTGAATTCTTATCGTTGGGTTACACAGCACACAAAAATCGAGCATGCTTCATTTGACATTTCAAGTTATTTTGCTTTAATTCTCTCGTAGCGTATGGTTTTGCCTGAAATTAAACTTCTGTGGTTGAACCGGGCGCCTAAAATTTTGTTTGGTGGTAAACTTATAATGGCATTGATATAGGAATAGAAGCAGGCAAACTGTGAAACGGCACCGATATCTAAATGCAACCTCCTCCCAAACCTTACGCGACGTTTAATCAAGATTTTAGTTGAAACAAAAATAATGTTACATTCGTTGCTGTATACGTTTCAAAAGACGATGAGCATGTATTTTTACACGCACAGGCTTAAAAATGATAACTTTGTAATCAGTAAATAAATCTCATTTACAAGGCCAGGTTCGGTCTAATTGGACACATTTCAGTGTAAGAAAGAGTTATTGCCGCCTCGAAATCAACACTAAATCATTTAGTTCAACGTCATACATCTCACTCTCTAAGCCTCGGTGGTTGGGCAATGAATACAATTTGAAGTTTTTTTTCCAACTTATGGTTTTGCATCAAGTAGATCCTCATGGAAGTCGTATCCAAACATAAGTTCCAATTGGCCATCAAAGATCGTTTAATGAAATGCATGCATCGTACCACCTAAGGATGTGATATTGAATTAAACTATTATAGCGGAGTTGATTATCTGTATAGTACTTCTGTTAACCGAACATTGCATTTGGTTGCAAGTGCAATTCTTCAAACGGACTGGTATCGTCCTTTTAGTGTGCTTCTCAGAAGTAGCCAGATTTAATGCGCCCAGTGTGTTATCCTAGAACAAGTGGTTCGGAGTCATAAAACATATTCCATACGCTGAAAATATTTTTTTAGTTAGCTTCTACTTTATGTAGACCCAAGTTGGAATCACCTATGGACCAAAGTTATAATCAGCCACTCCGATCTTCCATTAAAAGATATAAACCGTAGCACCTGTCGCTATGTTAAATAATAAAATTCTCGTTGCGAAATTCGATTACATTTCAGATGTGTGTACAAAATAAGAACGCAATAAGCTAGCCAATTTAGTTCATCTTCTTAAAGTTTTTGTCTATTTTTGGCGCAACTGAGTGGTAGCTGGATATGCTGCAACCAGGTATCAAACACTGGAACACTTTGAAGGACCTTCTATTGCGCAAATGGGAAATTAATGCACACTTGCGTACAATACGAGATACTCGAATATGTGCTAGTAAACGTGAGACAGTTCTCTATGGATAATTTTTGTTTAGGATCAATTGGTTAAGAGTCATACGTTATAAATATGCATTTTTAAATATAATTTATACGTATAGTTATATACTATGTAATAAATAATATCGGTAGAATATTGAATTTTTAATCAAATTTGCTCAGTGTTGTCATCATATATTTCTTCACAGCATTTGACAACTGCGGATTATTAATCAGCATTTGTAGGTCGTACAAACAGTGATTCCTTAATATTTCCAATTAGTACTGACTATTACGGTAATTCTGAAGCCTTCCGCATGTTTATTGTCCATTAAAATGTTGGAGTTGCAAATTTTGTCAATTTATTCCTTTGTATATTTATGGGAAACATTAAACTTGGCTCTGAAATCGATGACAGGCATTGGTCATCCAAGTACTGACAGCAAAGATAACATTGATGATGAAAGAAATATGCCCTACGTCAGTCAATTGTCTAGGAAATTTCGTAACAGACTTGACCATTTTCGTGAGCCTTGTTCAGATTATAAGAGGATAATTCGTAGAAAAACAACTGTCCTTTATTTCAAGATGCTTAACGAGGCAATAGTGGTGTAGATGACCTCATCGGCTTTCACTTAGATGAGACACATCTCTGGCGAATACCAGCTTAATGCTTGTCAACGTAATGTCATTTATTGTGCGGTAGGTGTTTTTTGTTAATGTTAACTTTGAAATTCGTGGTCTGGATTAGATTAACCTTATTATACTCCTAAATATGTCAAGATGTATATAGTACTAAGGTCATTAGCACCAAATGAAAAAGTGAACTGGGGCGTGTGGTAAAATTTGAAATAAACTAAATGATAAACTGCAAATGAAAAACCTGTACAACAATACACAGATTATCTAACAGTTAAATACTGTTTGTTGCGAAGAGCTAATATATATTCAAGTATGTATTAGGTATTGCGAACCTAGTAACAAATTAGTTCTGTTGTGAGCAGAAGGATAAACCAAAGACACCATGAACGGAAAGTATAATCTCATGCACACTCGCTTCGTGCTTACTGTCGACTAATCATTAGGGCCGGTATTACACCCTTTAACCACTATATATTTGAGTGAAGAATGTGGGATAGTAGGACGATACAAGGATTATTTATAATAAAATTTCTCAATCGCAACAAAATCTCTGAAACTGTGGTCTGTAACTTAATTTGGAATGTAAAGTTTTCTTTAACAGGATGCATTCGTTTTTCAATTAGAAAATAGTCAAGATAAACAGCTTGCACGAAAGAGCCGATGTGTGATACTTTATACAAAACATACGGCATACACATGTAAAGTTCTATGTGATTAGCTTAAGATCTACCGAGAATACTGTCATAGAGCAAAATAGCTATAAAGTGCTACAATTAAGGATTATTAAGGGTAAATGAGAACCATTAAAGCAGATTATTATTGTGTCTACAAATGAGTGACAACCGATGGTAAATCTGAGTCTGAATATATGCTTAGTTGTTAGTTGGGACTTTAGGGTCGTAGTATTTCTATGACATATGCATAATATGCATAAACTACAAATCAGGTAGCATGAATTGAGGGCGTTTGGTTGTCTTACAGTTTGTGAAAACAGCTCAAAAATGCGAAGTGGGGCTTTTGTCGTCATTTGAAATGAAATTCTTAGGGTGACATCCATTGCGAAAATCGGCTGCTTCGTAAAAATCCGCATACTTTAGCCTTGATCGTAATCAATTCTGACTATCTATATTTTTTTACAGTGAAGTGTAAAATAATTCAAGATCCGTGGTTATAAATTAACTTATATGCATGTACAAATTAGATATGGCGTAGCTAACAACCTGCAGTTTCAAATGGACACAAAGTTATAAAAATATCCAACGTTATTTAAAAGTGTAATCCTCCCGAGGAATGCGTTTCCCGCTTACTTGAACCAGGTCTCAATATTTTTATATAATTAAAAATTTAATTGGTACAAACAAGTCACAAATAACATGAAGAAACCGTATTGTCGTAGACTTCATATGAAGTTATACATTTGTATAGGAAACTGGACCGTCTGTTTCACATTTCCCACCCAAATATAGTGGGTATAGGCGAAATTCCGGCTCCCACTATTGAGTCATTAGAAGGCACGAAACGCATTTTTACATGAGTCTATACCTTCTGTTCATGCTGAATTTTGTATATTGAACCAATTTTTTGCTAAGTGCGCAACACCTAATACGTAATTGTATATATATATATATATATATATATATATATATATATATATATATATATATATATATATTAGTTCGTGTACTGGTTAAGTTTGAAGTGGGCCAAATGCGAATGGGCATTTCGAGGAGTTGAATTTATCCATAATATAATTGATTGAAATTGTTCTAAAAGAAGAGCAGAAATCACATCAATATGTAAAAAAGGAAATCATTATAAAAAATTCAGTAAATGAGACAATTTAGCTAAGGAATCTGCGGGTATTTCATATACAAAAACATCACTTAATTAAAGATATGCTGAGTATTACATCATTTCATGTAGATAAGCACTCATAGCTACCTGTGCTTGATGCCTAATCAGGTCGAAGTTATTGCCTGCTGGAAATACTACCATTACACACGAAAATTAAAAAAAAATTAACCTGTTGAAGCATCACCTAACGTTTAGATGTGAGTATACGCATTGATGTTAATTTATTAGTTTACTAATTTTGAAGAAATAGGTTAGTACCAAGCCATTGTTGAGATTAACTTTTCAACCAGGTGGACAGGAATTTTTTTAAATTGGCAGGACTTTAGCTCAGATAACTTTTTGAATTTGAAATAGAAAATCAAGGTAAATTTTGGTCTTTGCAACGAACATCTTTTGGTATACGTGCCAATGCAATATAAATTCTCTCCACACGGGTTTAAATTCCAAAAGGCATCATTTTCTGAAATTTATTTCTGGCTATAGACGAAGTTTAAGATGTGCAATTATTATTTTGAACAGAACACAGCTATTTATTATCACTCACGGTTCGCGTTCCGGTTCTTCAGTCTTATTCGCTTTTATCAGTCTACTGAGATACAATCGGCGCCGGATGTCCCATCGCATGTTAAACATACGCGTCATGCGCCTGACATCTCCACGAACGGGCAGAAGATGAGCAACTTCTGCGGATTCAAAAATGATAATTTAAAAAAAATTTGAGAACATTTATGAGCGTTAGTTTTGTATTACTTAAGCAATTTAACATTGACTTGCAGCTGAGCGCATTTATAAAAGATATTGTGAACATTAGTTACCATTTTTGATTAGTATAATTATATTTATATTATATTTTATCCGTTAATACATAAACGAATTGGCTTCATTCAGTTAGGCAGAAAACTGAAAATTCCTTTTATGAGACACATTATTTGAACTTTTCAATGTTTTCAGGAGTATAATTGATAAACTGGGATTCAATAAGTTATTATTATTATAAAAATAAAGGAAACAAAGAAAAAACAAATTTTGTATGTATGAAATACTTCGTGCCTAGTTTTTTCTGCTTGACTCGGAATAGCATCGCGAAATATCTGATGGTGTGTCCGGAAAACAGGACAAAAAATGTCAGATCAATCATTAACAACTTCAAAGCTGGTAGGTAACCATGTCTAAGTAGCAAAAAAACACAGCAGAGAAAAACTTCGTTTAAATGAAATTTGGAGACAAAAGTTAAACCTATTTACTAACAAACCGTTAATTGCTGTCAGGTAGGGCACTCGAGGACCATTGTCAGACCGACTGACTCTTCGACCTGGACACTCAACACCACGGCATTCTTTAGCCTCAGTTAGGACTGGACAGGTATCTCCTCCGTTTTGGGCGGGTCGTTCAATTGTGCGCGTTCTGCGTTGCCATCCTAGACCGCATGTCTTGTCACATTGAGACCACTCGGACCAGCTACTTACACGGCAGTCGATCGCTGATTAAATTAACAAAAGAACATAAAACAAGAAAAGGTTTATAATTTAAAGCAAGCGAAGTAGCGGACACAATTAAATATATCCAAAAGCATAGATCAAGTTTCTGCTTGGTGATCTGCTATAAATTCCGTGAACTATTTGAGCTTAAAATATTTTAAAACTTTTTCACTTGACAACTTGAGGACTAATTAACTCGTGAGAGGGTGAATTCTAGGTAGGCTAATGACATTTGTATTCCTATTTTAGGGAAATAACATCACCAGCTATCTTTATTCGTTCTTTTTTATGACCTTATTAGTAAAGTAATTGATGACAACAATCAGCTGAAATGACTAGAGCATCAAACCTGTATATTTTACCATTTTAAAATGTTTTCAACGTTGGTTGCATAATTGAAACTATTAAGAAACAAAATTCTTCGTTTAGTCATTTATCAATTCAACCAGTGGTGATATACATTATTTAAATCAATCGCACGTTAAACTAACCGTGGAACTGCGGAACTTGGGATGCGTCGATTGAAGATCTACAATATTAAAAAGATGACTATTCACTCTCGCCATACGCACGCATTCACCACAGTTCACAATCTTTGACTAACTATTCTAACACTCAACTGGTGTAAAAATTGAAGAAGCGCCGATCAAGCCGTTTATTCCTGATCACTATAATCGAATTGGTTAATCCTTTGTTATTTCAACTACATTTGTGCCAATCAGCGGTTGCTAATTCAGCTATAAATTTTATGTTTCCAGTTATATTTGAAAATATTTATAGCGCCTCAAATCCCCGCCTTTTAGCGTTACGCGTTCACAAACCTTTTGCTCATTCATAATTTTAATGATTTAAAATCAATTGTATCTTTTAAAGAAAAACTTACCTAATTTTAGATTAATAGGATAATTTTAACTAACTGATCTCTCCTAATGAATTGCGTACTAGCCCTTCATTCCTAAAGTAATTAACGTGGTATTAGTAAAATGTTTTTATCGTCATAATTTTGCAGTATACTTAAAATAAAATTAAAATGCAATCAAAGCAATTTGAATATTGATGTAGGTACCACAGTGTTAAAGCCGACAAGAAATAACTTTTATTACATGTATTTTCAACATGAAATGTGGCCTAAATATTGGCTAGTCAAAGAATTAATCGGATGAACTGGTTAGGCTACGAGAAAACAACATTTGCAACTATCCTTCCGACAATTAGTTTTTTATACATCTTTATTTTAATTTAATGCTCTTCGAATAAATAGTTAAATAGAAGACCAATTCATATTCATACAATTCATACGATCTAATCTACAAGAGAATAGGAAAGCAGTTCGTTATTTTATTAAAAAAAGTAAAATGCTTACATCGTTAACTAAGTAATTATGATTAAAATAATTTAACAATGCAATATCAGAAACCTCCAATGGTGAAGCACTTGCAAACTAAATACACACTAAATAATATCTAAAATATCTTATAATCAGACATGTAAAAATCAGTTTCACTTCTTTTGAAGTCGAAGGTGATCTAGCGAGAAATGCATTGAGAAAATAATGTAATTGAAATATTTCGATTATGCTCCGAATGCTCACATCGATGAAACAGGTAACAAATTCGCGGAGTGATGGATGCGATTGTATTTGTGCTTATCTCAGGCTCGCAAACGTTGTCTAATGAAATTTACTCATCACCCGTGCAATCATTGATTGTTTAATTGACAAAGTGACTTTGAATTTGAGCAGCAACTGGTTTTTAATGTAAGCTATTGGTTTCAATAAGTATTGAACGAGGAGCACGAACATGGGTATTTATAGAAAATAAACATGGATTAAAAGCCTAGCGAATTTAAAAATGATCTATAAATTTACAAAGAGACGCATGTAACTGGTAACCACTTTTATAAAAGTGCAGATAATGCGTTATAGTAGTATCACAGGATGAAAAACAACATATGATGGGTGTGATTTGAATTTTAATTTCATTAATCTTCGGAAAATTGAACTGTGACTAAATATGTATGATAATAATTTTAATTTCCCATAATTTATAGAATCTATAAAAGAGCAAGCTTTGCCAAAAATATGAATCTGCTTTTAAATATTACCTTTATGTAATGCGTGGTTTGGGTGGTACTGTGGAAGTGTTTCAAGATTTAAAAGCAAATTCACCCTGATTGAAGCCCTGATCAGGGAAATAATGAAAATTACATGATGGGTGCTCAACAAATACGAAAGCGGGTAATTGATGATTTGCATTGACAATTTTTATGCGTTTAAACAATCATTTAATACGACGACGTGAATAAAAAATTTCTTCAAATCTATTTCGCTAGATTGAAATAAATATCAAGCCAATCTTATCTATCCAGTCGTACTACGTAGCCCACCAATCGTCAGTTACACGAACTTACACGTTTCCACATTCCATGATCTTCAGATTACGACGGCAAACTGACTAGCAAGGATGAAACCGTAATACATGTATATATGGAAAGCAAAATTAGATATGTGTCTGTCACTTCCAGTAGTCTCGCATAAATTTTACTTGACTGGAAATGTAGGCTGCACAATTACTATGCAGTCACTAGCATTAAATTTGAGCAGATTTTGCCACATGTACAACAATTAAATAGTCAAAAAATCAGTGATCGGGACAGTGGTGATAAAAATTACTTAAATTAAGTTTCTTTTTTTAATATCGAAACCAATTCTATTGTATCAAACCAGTCATACAAGTGCAAAACTACCGAGGTTCGACATTCTATTACGAGTGAATCCTACGGAAAATTTGGTATCACCACCCACTTTATCACAGATTGTTCAACTATTTAACTTATATGTGGCGAAACCTGCTGAAAACTAATGTACTTGGCTACATAGAAATTAAGCAGACAACATTTCTGCTCAGGTACAATACATGTGAGTCTACTGAAGTTGAGAACCGCATATTTAATTTAGCTTTCAATATATATGCATTAAGATTTGATTCTCGCTAGCCAGTTTACTGTCGTACTCTGATGATCATCATGGAAGTTCGACACGCGGCAGTACGTGTTACTTACGGTAGTCTTGCTATATTTTTCTTTGACTGGTTAAATAAATTTGGATTTGTCTTTATTTCAAATACGAAAACTAGATTTAAAGAAGGCTATGCAATATTTTGTTTATATTGCATGCTTATTATTATGTCTATAATTAAATTATATTGTCAGGTTCCATTATAATCTATGTTGTTATAAACAAAACAGAATAAAATGAAAAATTTAATTTAACAAGCTGCATGACTCTAAAACAAGTGCTCTCGGGTTCAAATTCCACCCACCACATTTCTTCTACTCATTACTAAACGATACGAAATGTACAGGTTCAGTAGATGAATTTTGTTTTTTATTTATGCCATTTTAATTTTATATTGATAAAGTATTTTATTCTATAATACAGTTTTTTTATTTAATATCACGGCATTTTGGCGACTTATAATGAAAACTCAGAATTGGCTGGTGAAATCTTCAGGTTACGAGCGATACCCACGAAGATCTACCTGTAAAAATTACTGACGGAGAAACATATAATGGCTTAAAATTACAAATTATATACGATGACTGGCTTTGGAGTCGAAACGGTCAAGTTGCATAACTGAAAGAAACTCTGCCGGTTTCAAATTCCGCCCCTTTTAACTAATTAGTTTTCAATAACGACAAATCTGGTCAAGTAGGTGGTTTGCATTACCTACTTTATGCAATGTTCAGTTTTTACCCACAAAATACCTAATTATTTCCTGCCATTACACTTTTTTTCGATATCAGATTCTCTGGTGTTTGAGGTTTTGTCTTCTATTGATAGGTGGGACATGGTTATTTCGAACATTAATTTGACAGTTTAACAATAATTGATTGCGGCTGGCGGTAGTTTGTTTATGTTGTTCGACGACTGGTTAAATACAATGGGATTGGTGTTTACTTCAAGCTCACAAACTTGATTTAATGAATTAATTTGACAGTGTTACTGACGTGGATTCACCAACACGAAAGATATGCTAGACACATTAAATTGGTATTAAGTATAAATTAGCAGGAAAATTTTCATCTTTGTCGACATAAGCATAGTTTTATGACACGAAATCAAATGCTACAAGTTTCCAATATCAGTCGCGGAACTTTTAACTATTATTCATTTGTGCCCAATTGCATTGCTAAATTCTGCAAGCTATAATTTTACAATAAATTTAAGATTTGCATAAAGCTTGTGAGCAGATATCAATTATTTCTGGATAGGTCTTTCAGTTCTGATAGCAGAAATATGAAATTCTTGTAAACATTCACGGATTCCAAGAGTAATTCTGAGAAAGGCGCATATTGGAAATGAAAATATGCCTTAAAACGCCCAATGGACTTCCATCGGCCTTTCCTTGTCCTCATGCGTCGTTTACGTCAAAGGATAGTTTATCCATTGTCTCTTTGAATTTGAGGGCTTTTCTTTGAAAACTAACCGGTCGTTTTCAGCCGGCAATCTGTACACCTGCAGTATTCACATAGCTTATAACTGATAGTCCAGAATTTCATCGAGCTCTTCGTAATGTGTCCGACTTGGGTCCAGTTTACTGGAAAGGCAACTTTTCTTCCATCCAAATGTGAGAATGATTCACAAAAGTATGGTGTTGCTTTTCCATGATCAGTTTTAAAGCAAATGCCTGTCTGAACTGCAGATTTATAAAAAAGTATTATTTAAATCAAGATTTCGATCTTGATATAAATACCAGTTCCATTATGAACATAAATTTGGCAGTATAAACTAACCATGGTATAATGTAGAAAAGCCGTTTCATCCAGTAGACCTAGTTCGTCCTCATTGGTAACCCTTCAAGTATTTTCCAAAATGTGCCGAGGACAGGGCTCAAACTCGAGCACGTCTTCTTCGGAGTCTGTTGCTCTAGTTAAAATACACGAAGACTACGCGACATCAAGCTCTCTGATCATGCCACTAGGCTTAGCCTAGTCTTGATGAGCTCAATTTTATAGCATTAGTCGGTATCTTATCACAAGTCGTAGAGATGTTACCCATTCAGTTTCAGTTTTGACACTCCACCATACTCAGATAGAACGAATTCTGGGGAACAGACAAATTTTGCCTTTTGTGCAGGAGGTGATATTGCACCAAAGGTGCTAAATTTGTTAAATATTTAGATATGATCACACTCTTCCGGCCGCCAGAATCCGATCGAAATTCCGCTCCATACAGCTGTCTGTATTTCGTTCAACTATCTGGGCACTGAAAAAGGATACATAATTAATCAAGTCATCCAGGAACACCTATGCTTCTGTTGAGCAACCTGTATTTATAACTGAAAGCGCGATAACCAGCGTCTGAAACGCTATGAAGGAAACAGTTAAGGAAACCTCGGCTTGTGTTTTAACGATGAATATCGTGAGAAGTAGTTTTCCATCTCTACTAACACAACATTTCTCAACGCACAGCACGTGCTGTGAAGCAAATATGAGATCGCATCATGGCACGTAGTAATCCAAGAAGTTTGTTTTTATCCATGTGGTGGTTAAATTTAGATAAATAGTTTATTATTGATTATTAGTCGGCAGAAATGTCAAAGTCAGAAAATCTCTTCGAATTGTATGCTTAAATCCGACTTATCAGCAGTAGCTATTCTGTCAAGAGTTTAGTAGCACCTCCCGTTTCTAGAACGTTGCTCGTCAAGCTTTTCTAGTATCTTCTCAATCCACCATGTGTTGCAAACAGCGAAGTTAATGTTGGATTGTGTCCCCAAACTTGTTTGTTTAGGAACAGCAATGTTCTAATTTTGATAAGGTTGCATTAATTTTCAGTCATATTTGGGACCTCGACGATTCGAGCGTTAATTGTCGTCATTTTGTAATGATCAGTAAAAATTTTATAAAGGTCTGCACAAGGCTATTCACGCATTATGGAGGCAAAATTTCACTAAAAATTTATGTTAAGGCACCGTTGCGTAGCCCATTCACAAAATGTTGACAACAACGCTCCTATCACTTTTTATGGTATCAACTTCCATTGTGCTGCATAAAAAGTAGTCACTCCTATTCTCCTCCAACGGAATAGCAAGACAGATGACTAAGTGAATTGGAATACCCCAGTCTGGGTTACGAACGGAAATAGATGCGTTGAAACAACTTCTGTACTGCGTCGTTCGCTCGAGTTACGCCACCAGTATTTGCGACCTATCATTGTTGCTTTTTTAGAGTACTTAGCCGACTCCGACTTTTTTCGTATAAGATATATGTGGATCTTCGTTTAGTGATGATGTATCGGCGACAAAAAAATCGACCTTTTGAAGCGTGATTTGATGACGCGTCAGCCTGTAATCAAAATCGTAAGGACCTTTATGAACGTTTTGCGGTGTGCTTCAGCGTTTGACAAATATGTGTTGTTGTTACCAATTTGATTAAATATGTTTTTGTTGCAGTCTTTCCTGAGATCATCACAGCAATCATAGTTATGAAAAGCGGTTTTGGTTTGCTTGCTGATTCCCAACTTGTTCATGACGCTGATCTAATGGCAGAAAAATAGGGACGAGCTCAAAATCCCAATTTATTGCACTTAGAATATGTCTAGCCTGTAAGTTATGGCAAATTTTATTCAGGATTCAAAATCCGGCTGAACGTTGGCCCGTTACCTATCACCAAAACTAACAATAAACTAGCCACACACTAATCGTTCGAATATTACGAATATATAGTTTTGAAACGTAAAACTACATAAGTTTTCACGAACTCAATCAGAATGTAACATATGAAAGTTATAAATGAAGAAATGTATCATGCGGTGTATTATTGTGGCTGCAGAAATCTAACGAATAAGGTATTGTGTATGAAGAATTGTTTACCTTACGTCAAGTTAGTTCGAATGGGAGCAGAAAGATATGGGAAAGTCAGCATTACCAAAAGGTGTAATCTAATGTATACTTGTTTTTCGGACTTACTGACGGCTCACCAGTTAAATGTGGTACTAAATCTCAAACACATTATATATTTTGTCAATAAATGAAGAGAAGTTGTATGGTGCAATCTCTTATAAGAATGTGTAGAACTAAATACATATAAAGTTGTTAATATTGAAAATTTATAGCCCAATCACAATACTATGTACAAAACCTTTAAAGGGTACCAACAGCGGGAGTTTGAAGATTGGTTAAATTTGACAACAATGAGTATATAAACCATTTTATATATCTGCTAATCTAAAATAGCCCTATACTGAGGCCTTAAATGCAATTTGGTATTTGTTTCAGAAATAAATTGCATTATTTTCTTTAAATCAAGTTGGCGAGCTTGCAGTAAACACTAATCGAATTGTATTTAACCAGTCGTCGAACAACATAACAAAACTACCGACAGACGCAACGCACAACAATTATTTAAATTAAGTTTGTGAGCTTGAAATTATGTTTTTCGACGACTGGTTAAATACAATGGGATTGTCGTTTACTTCAAGCTCGCAAACTTGATTTAAATAATTGTTATCACCACCCGCGCAATCAATTATTGTTTAAAAATTGTCTTGTATAAAAAATTCAGTTTTCAATGGTGAATTTCGTTTTTATAGTTATTGTATAAAAAAACTGTTATATATATATAAAAATATATGTGTGTGTGTACCTCAAAATCTATTCAGAGCTATTTTTTTCAAATTCCACACATTCACAGAATTCTATAAAATAAAGATAGCATTTGTACTAAGCAAATATATGACTCTTTCAAATCGGCGAAATGTATAGCTGATTTGGTCAGATAAAATTGAACTTTTCATGGCGTTCACAACAACTGACATATGAAGAAATTTGTGACAGTTATGAAAAACTAAGAACTGAGAAATAGATATGATTCTTGGGGCCTGGACTAAGATGTTGTTTGCGTTAAAGGCATTGATGCAATTATCAATTCCCGTTCAGTACCCAAGATAATTTAGTCTAGATTGTCTAAAACGAAAGAATCCAGGGTCGGTGGATTAATTTTTTTCAACTTATAGATTCTCAAGTTTAAACTTTGTTTACGTAATAATAGTAACAATGGCTTATTCATATTTGTTCAATACTTTCAAAACTTTACTGAAAATATCAATAGACGACGATTGCCATAATATTTGCATAAAACAAACATTGAAACACTGCACATTTGGGCCTGCTTAAAGTTTAGTGCACTGTTTCTAGGTTTGCTTGTAGAACTGGGCGTAGATTGTTAAAGTTTATGTTGATTCAGCCCAAATGCAGTTGACCTTGTAGATAAATTACCAACTATAAACGCCCCAATTTTTACGGCTTATTTTATGCTAGCAAAAAATACGATTATCTTTGTTAGTCTTTATAGTGATAGGAGATATGAACGAGATTCCGCTGATCGGTAATTTGCTTTCTAAGGGTGTGCATCTTGTTAGCCTGTTGATTTTATATATTACAACAAAAATGCAACAAATAATAAATTATTATAAGCTGTTTTAACCCATTTATCCGTTCAACATTGACCTATTTATAAAATATGCTATTTTCTTCACAATAAGTAATAACTTAATGAAAAAAAATCAAAAATTTCTTAGTAAACCTTATTATCTAAAGCATAACATGATACGCCAGTGTTTTATTTGTCTTAAGAAACTACAGGTAATTCACCGATTAAAACGAGGCCCTCATGAAATCGCGAAAGAACTTCGTGTTTTCATAGCATTAATTTTGTAATCAAGATATCAATGATTAATGAACACATCAAAAACCACTGAAAAAGCATGGCTATTTGTAGCGGTATATATTTGTGACCTTTCTAGTGCAATATATGAAATAACCTAACCAATTTGACCTTTTCTCCATGATCTATTGTGATCGAAATATTCCGTCAAAGTACAAACTTCATAGTGCAGAATAAAATATTTTATGGCCTGAATAACCAAAATATCAGATATTCGTAAATTGATGTAAGTAAAGGCGTTGATTGTAAATCTATTAAAGTTTAACAAGAATCAACTGCTATAGTTGAAATCAGACACAAACTTAGATAAAAAGGAAAAAAAGCATTCCATTATGATAAGTTATAGCAAGTAAAATCGTATCAGTAAACAGCAACAAGAGCAAATAAAAATTATGAAGGAAACCATTTTAAATTCTAATCAAGGAAAACTGAATAAAGGAAAATGATATTTAAAAAAAAGTAAAATGAGGCGTTGCCTTATCTTTCAAAGTTACTGAAGAATACAAATAGCATGCAGAAAATTATGTTTAACAATATTTCTGATTATGTATTAAAATCGTCAAGATTAATAAAATGAATGTACATGTCGTTTTTTGCATTTAAATTAAAGAAAATCAGACAAAAAAATTTTCTGCCCTACTGATGGTAGTTTTTGCTATGTTGAGCGCAGTTATAATTCAATGGGATTTGTGTTTATCTCAAGGTCAAAATTATTATTATTATTATTATTATTATTATTATAATATTAACAAGTATTACATGCATATATATATATATATATATATATATATATATATATATATATAGTATATATATATATATATATATATATATATACTTCCATACATTGTGTATGCATTGCGGTTTGAACCTCTTTAGGCAGTTTACCGCCCTGCGCTAATCATGGTCATGGAAGTACGAAATACGTTTGAACGTGTAATTGACGGTAGATTAGTCATATTTTACGACTGGTTACGTATAATACGATTGAAGTTTATCTCATACACAAAAACTTGATTTACAAAAATTAGTTCTTTATAGATCAAATTGCTAATGATATATACTAAGGACATTCAATCGGTATGCAATTAATCGATAATAAATAAAAGCACACTATAAATAAGTCTTAGTTTCTATTTAATAAAACACCAAGCATACAAGAAATGAAAAAAAATTAAGAAAAATAGTTTCTGTGAAAAAATAAAACAGATTCAGCTACGATTATTTTCTATCGATATCTAAATAATTAAATAACAAATAATGGTTTCGCCAGTAAATGTTTGTAAGGTGAAAACAATTCGTAAAATAAGACGCCATACCTATAAATCTGTAACGATATTCGTTTATAATGATGATGAAGTTTCTTTGCGAAAAATAGTTTGAAAATAAAAATATAGGCACTGCTCTTCTCTTTAAGTGGTTAGATGATTTAGCATATATATTTCTTGAAATGGTTAAAAGCTAAACCATTGAAGTGTAAAGTTAAAACGTCAATACTTGGATGAAACTTTAAAGCTTTATTATGGAACACACGTTGTTGGAGTGCATCAATTCTAACGATACTGTGTTAAAATAATGTTTTCTAACATATTTTCCAGACGGCATGAGTTATGAATCTGTATATATCAAGGAAAAAATGACCCCTGCAAATATATTTTAGATATAAAATTAAGTGTTACATTATATATTTAAATGTAAAATCATGTTTAACATAGTAGTATTTTTAAATTGAAATTTATGCAGGAGATTTCCAATGAATATTCTTATTAAAAAAATATTTGTCAAGGTTTGCAAATTAGTAGAAGTAAAATTTCTATTAAGTTAAATTTCGAGAGTAAAAATATTCTTATAGTTTTGAGACACGATCATTGGTGATGAAGACACAATAATTCATTGATAACGCGGCAGCTAGTAATTACAAGTGCAATAAGTGATTCCATAAAAAAATCACATTTGCTTGTTTAACTTAACGGGCAATCCAATAGAATCTAACCGGGTGAACAACATAGAAATACTACTGTCTGTCAAACATACAAACGTGTTTCGAACTTCCATGATCAGAGGCAGAACAGGACACCAAACCGCCTGACGAGGATCCAGCCGCTATGCATGGAAAATTCGCCATGCTATCTTCATTCTGATTAGTCTCACATACATATTACACAGGTAGTGATAACAAATCCTTACATACGTCTTGCACGCAATCAGTAATTGTTTACTTTTATAACATATAGATATGGAGAAAGCCGAAAAATATTACGTTCCCGACTGCAAAGAAGTGTGAATCCAATATTTACAATCAATAATAGTGTATGCGAGACTACTTGGGTGAGCACCGCATATATGTCACTCTATGCCTTGTATATATATATATATATATATATAGCATATATATATATATATATATTGTGGTTTAATCCCCGATAGCCAGTTTTACGTTGTGTTCTAATGATAATCATGGAAAGTCGAAACACATCAGTACGTGAAACTGACAGGAGTTTAGATGTTGTGCGACGGGTTAGCTAAAACGTGACTTGTGATTATTGGAAGCTCGCAAACTTGTATAAATGGATTGTAATCACCACTCGCGCAATCAATGATTGATTAATTGTATAACTCAACGTAAGTATGTAAAAGCAAAATGTTGCTCATCATAAAGTAGCTAAAATTTGTTCGTATATCGAAAGTTGTAATTTAGATATTCGGTGACGTAGAGTGGCTGATTACAAAACAATATGTCAAGGGTGTTTGGTGTATAGAATTCATTTATACTGAAACCATGAGATTGATCTGTCAATGAAAGTTAACCATAGAGTTCAGAGTTATTCGTATGTACCCGGAAATATTTAAAAGCAAGATAATAAATACATTGGTAATCTGTAATAAACCTGTTTCATAATAAGAAAGAAATTAATTGTTTATTTGAAAAAATATCGTGTGTAATTAATCAATTTAAAAATAAAATTAATATGCTCTTGCAACTTTTATTTAATAAGTATGCCCAAATATGATAAAGATGTGTTTAATATTTTCAGCAGTATTTTTTATAAGGTTAACGTTCAGATGAAAGTTAAAATAAATAAGTAAATCCTCCATACGACGAATTTTCAGTACAATCCATGTAATTAATCATTAAAAATGTTTATTGATTTATTATCTTAAATGCTTTAAAAATTCAACTGCACTGAAGTGCAAGCATATACTACGTGCTATAAAATTGGCAATGAAAAATGAAGTTTCATTATTATTTGAATAATTCTAAAAAGCAATATATTATTAATAATCGTATTTACTATCCACATTTTGTGATTGTAACCAGTTCTTACGTTTTTTAGTCGCCTTGTGTAGAAGGCTACTTCGAATGGGTAATGTGCCTAAGGCCACCCACGTCTTCAGCAATATTTGGTTAGAACTATACAATATTTAATTTATCCTTGTTAACAGTTTCTGTTCTAACCAAGCGGTGCAACTTGGGTGGCGCAGTGGAAGAGTTGAAAGGCACTGAATTGAATGTACCCCAATTCTAGACACCATCGCGTCAATTCTGGAACCAATTTACGAATACTCAAAAAGGACCGCACCGGTCTAGTTAAAAATTTCATTTGCTATCTCATACAAAGTTAAGTTTACATTTGCAATATATTCATATATATATATATATATATATATATATATATATATAATGATATATGTATAAATATAAATTATTTCGGTAACAAAACATAATCGGGAACACGTTTTTTGTGGATAAATAGGTTGATTTATTTGGGGAATAAATAAAAACAAATTAATTATTTAGTCATAATATGTATTGGTTTTCATTATCTATGATTATATATATATATATATATATATATATATATATATATATATATATATATATATATACATTGGCGGCCTTAAACTTGTATTGCATAAGAGAGTAAATGCAATTAATTTACTACAGCGAGTTGGTGCCTACTGAGAACTGCTTTAGTTTTAACCCAATGGAGCATTTACTAAAGATTTCTTTTACGCATATCCAATACATTCGTCGATGTGTATTGCATATTATTTTGTCATATGCGAAATTAATTATTTTTGTTAGTCTTCCTTAAGGCTATTTTTTAAATCAAGTTTGCGAGCTTAAATTAAACACCAATCCCATTTTATTTAACCAGTCGTCGAACAACGTAACAAAACTACCACCAGTCGCAACGCACTGGCGCGTTCCGACCTTCCATGATCATCATCAGAGTACTTAACGTGCCGTTGGAAGACACACAAAATACCATTGTGTAAAGTGATGTTGAATTCAAGTATAATGAGTGGGCTTTTATTATGCAAATGTGTGCCAGTATATGACAGACATTGCAGTTTATTAATTAGGCTCGTTGCTTCTTTACTGGGCACTCTGCTGTACGTGCCAGAATTGCCACGGCCAGGATTCGAACTATGAGGTATGTGCTGAAAAGGATTGCGGTTTATCCTCTACGACACTACAAACGCATATTGCATGGGATTTTTTGTTTCATATTTACATCTTTTTTTAAGACTGTCTTTGATCTATAGTTGAAACTGGCATTCTACGATTCGTCATACTAAGAAAAACACAAGGCCATTTAGGGAAGTGAAATTTAATTCCAGCATAATGGCATTCTTTTATTATATTTGTGTTGTCATTTTCAACTAAAAATTGAATAGGATAGCATTTTCTGTGTTTGGTTTCTGTTGACAACATACATATAATAAAGTTCTGCTATTATGCCAGATCTCAGTATCACTTCACGAAGTTGGTTGCTATCGGTCCAACAGTCCACATTTCATTACCAAAAGTACGGGGATTTGTGCGTTACGCTAGCTACTACTGATGGGTCGCGGTAAGCATGAAACGCATGCGTACGCGAGGTGATAGTCTTCTTAACCCGTTTTGAAATTCGCTGTCAATTTATTGTGTACTTATGTTTCGGTAACATTAAGCTGACTGCGGCAAATTAGCGCAATTCAATTTACCTTGCAAAGAGGCCATTTTTCGGTATCAGTGATAGACCATGTCTTGGCAATAAGACATTAAAATGATCTAAGATCCATCAAATTATGGTTTTATAAATACAAGAATAATCGAAATGTAAATATTTTGGCTCAGAATACTAAATCTAGGCAAATTTGTACCATTCAGCAACGGTTACTTATTCATGCAATGTTATAATTATTTATTTAATTTATTATAATGTTTAATTTTTGCTTGCAAATATTGGACTAAGCTTGTTATAAACAGTGAACAATAGGAATTTTTACTTTTGACCAAAAATTACCAGCATTTCATATAACCTTTACTATATTATGAGGTATTGATGAGGTATGTTATTGTACCTCACATCTCATAATGATGAGCGTTTTATCGAATTTTGAAATTAATTATTGGAAAATGTAGTTATGCTATCAAATGTAAAAATGTAGTAGCACAATTTAATAAATTACACATTGAGACAAAACGTAAACACCATTTGGCTAGCAAACGGAGCATTTGTCAGTACGTTTTTTTAATATTAAACATATTTACGCATATTGCTTCTGATAAGCTTCGACAAACTGTTAGCCAAGCGCTAATATAATGACTATTTCGGCGCGAATTTAGTGTAGTATTTACATTGGAAGTAGACATTGTATCATTGTAATTAAGAGTAATTAACTTGATTGACAATAACAAATCCATGTCTTACTCTTAAAATTAGCTAGTATAAAGAAGTTGAGAAAGTATGAAAGATTTAACTGAGACATTTAAAAACAATTACGACTTTTAAGAAACGTTGAGAAACACATTTTCAAATGTTGTGGATATCATTTGGCAAGAATTTCAGAAAAGAATAAAGTAGTTCAGATAATGATTTTTAGCTTTTACATGTACGTTAATGTTTGCGTGGGTATTCTAGTTACTGAGATTTCAAATTTAAAAAAATTAGACATTCGTAATCCATATCAAACTAATAAATGGCGACCAAATTTACCGTTATAAACAAATTATTGTTTAATGTGGAAAGAACATAATTGGCATACTCACTTTCGTTCAAAGAAGAAATTTACATGCGTCGTATTGTGTAATAAGCACCTCATCTGTGTAAAAAGTACAATATTAAATTCTTAAACTAGATCATGTGTCAGTCGGTTCAAAAGCGAAAAAGTTGTGCGGCGTAGACATATTGTAAGTTATTTTTATCTCTATGCGCATAACTTCCCAAACATTTAACGGCGATAATACAACTGAGAATTTCGTATAATTGCAGCAAGATACCCTTATGTTGAAATCAAAGAGAACTGATTTAAACATTTGTTCAGCTGTAGCTCTTTAGCTTGGTCGATTTATTCATTGCTTCAACGAAGATATATAAATTTTATTACTGTTTCAACAGTTATTAATTTTACAGGTGGTAAAAACAATTGTATAAATTCAAATTGTGGATTTTTTTGTTAAAACCAATTATATTTTATTTAATACGTCGCCCAACAAAGACAGCTATCGCGATCTAAGGTATTGATACTCTTTTTGTAATTCAATAGGCATCATCAGCGCACGAAGTTTCACTGATTAGCATTGATCAAATCACAATTTATATATAAGGTATGGCAAATTGGAGACGAGGTTATTTCTCCCAGTAGTCTAACATAGATTGCATTTGTCTGGAATATCAACTACACAGTTTCAATACATTCACAGATTTCACTTATTCGCAGCTATAGTTTCGCTTGAATAAGTTATTAAATTAAGCAATAACTGACTGCAGGGTTTTTTCATACAAATGTTTTAAAAACCTTTCTCTGATTTGATATGAACACAAACTCCATTTTATATCTCTAGACGTACAACATCGTTAAACTAACATCAGTCGCGATAAAAATGTATCTAACCCATGTATAATGAGTGTGATCATCTTTGGTCAGTTTACTGTCGTACTCTTTTGGTGGTCATGAAAGAATTTGATGCATCAGTTTATGTGAATGTCAGTTGTTTGCCATATATTGCAAATTTTTAAATGAAATGGTGTCGGTTGTCATAATGATAATTTAAAAAAATCATTTAGTTCTACCTGAAATATTTAGTTTATAACAGGATAGTAGTACAATAACACAGATAATATTTTATAATTTTACAAAGCGCACAATTATGTATATGACACGTTAAAAGAACGGAGTTATTTAAGATAGAAGTGGATCAATTACACATATTAATATAGCAGTATAGTATAGCAGTGTAGCAGCATTCATTCGCTGCAGTATAATTGGCACCAGTCGCATTTGTGGAAGTTGTAGCATTAATATCGGTAACAGTGGCGGTTTTAGTTTTAGAATTTATAAGAATAGATATAGTTCTGATAGTGTTATTAAAAAT
The DNA here is from genome assembly GCA_029291075.1 of Eudiplozoon nipponicum. Lineage (NCBI taxonomy): Eukaryota > Metazoa > Platyhelminthes > Monogenea > Mazocraeidea > Diplozoidae > Eudiplozoon > Eudiplozoon nipponicum. The sequence continues at coordinate 140,355 of JAQBSW010000836.1, read as the reverse complement.
ATAATTATTGCAACTATAAATGGTAATATTAGTAGTGTCATTTAAATTTATAATAGTAGGAGAAAAAGAAGAATAATTATCATTAGTTGCAATAAGTAGTAGAATTATATGTAATGGTAGTGGTTATTTAAATCAAGTTTGCGAGCTTGAAGTAAACACCAAACCCATTGTATTTAACCAGTCTTCGAAAAACATAAAAAATTACCGCCAGCCGCAACGCACTGACGTGTTTCGACCTTCCATGATCATCATCAGAGTACGACGGCAAACTGACTATCGAGGATAAATAATTGTTACCATCACCCGCGCAATCAATTATTGTTAAACGGTAGTGGTTGTTGTTTCATTTTGTAATTATATGTATACTTCTACTTATACTAACGTTTGTAATATAAGTATAATTGGTGGAAATATTACTACTAGCTGTCGCAAAAGACAGAATAGAATAATTCTAAGTTATAGCAGATATGGTAATAGAAGTTGTATGATTGTTAATATTATCCTTATCATTATTGTTAAAAGTAGCAATAATGAATATAGTAACAAATGTGTATAAACTCTAGTACAGTAAGTGGAGTAACGTAGCTTTTATGACAATTCAGTTGCAAAAGCGATGAAGTATTGGTTGAATTGTAGGATATTTTGTTATTGCTTGCTAGCTGGGGCTCGTCAATTTAGACCCGACTGGTGGTTTTAATTAATAGACCATCTGTTTTGAGAAGTAATGTCAAAATGGTATTTAGACGAACGAAGCTTCTAAACTTTAATATCAACATTTAAGAGTATTGAGAATAATTTTATAGTGCATTTTGTATGAAAGTAAAACACTCGAAAAAAGAATTTGGTAAGAACTATACGACGCATACCAGACATGTGTATCAGTTTAATTCATTATATGCAATTCATCACCATAGTATACACAAATATTTTAGAAAATATTTGCATTAGCAGGCATACATAAAATCAATACATCTATTCGATAAACGCTGTACTTCCCTGAATGTTTGTTATATGCTCGCCCTAGTTGTGCTACTAATTAAAATTCTTGCGGCATTAATGAACATATGAAACGTTTTGAGAATGTCTTTGCCCGCATCTCAGTGTTTACGAATTGGAACAGAAATGTCGCACAATAACGCCGAAATAAAATACAAACATATGACGAAATTAATTTGTTCATTTTCTTGCAAGTACTGACATAGCAATCGATAAGTACAAATTGTGTCTGATGCGGATAAGCACAACCACCAAGCAGAGTAAAACATTTATTTATACACATATTGCGGCTTTGTCTACAGGATTCTGCATTCCACAACTCTCTGATGGCAGCCGATTAGGTAGAAAACGCGCCGATTCGCGAAGATGGGATAAATACGCATAATTTTAATCAAATTCGCGCACTTCAATTTGTTATCAATCGAATAACGCAAATAATTACGGAAGATGTCTAGCCTAACTTCATGTATACACATGCCGATGTCTACCAAACTTTGCAATCATGAGAGCAAGATAAAAAAATTAGCAAGAAACAAATGTATGTACCTAACGGGGTCAGGTGTTTATATCATGATCGCAAACTTGATTATACAGTTTTCGTTGTCAGATTCTACATATCTAGTAATAAACCGGCGTGATTGTGTCCAAATAAAACTTTTTGGTAGAGAATTATGACGTTCAGTGTGGTTAAAATTAATTGCAAGTTAGCAGATTCCGCAAAGAAGTTTTCTGAAGTGTTATTATTGATCGTTATGGACAAAATTTTACGTGCATACCTTTGAAACATTTTCAACTTCATTTCTTGGCGGTTTTATAATTTCATTAAATCATGCCTGAATACCAAAATACCTTTAACATCTTTCTGTTCCTATCACAGTTGCGAGCAAAACAACTTGTAGCATGGATGCCACTCGTCGCTGAACCAAAACTATTTGTTGAGCTGTTTATTTCTTAATTTGAAACACTACAAATAAAGATCTAAAGTACTGGCGCATATGCTCCTCGTTAAAATGGATTAGTAGAAAGACTTCATCGTGTGCAAAGGAGGGGCTTTACGCGCCGCTAATGAGGAGACTTTTGCAGGTATAGCTCAATGCACCGATCGCAAATCTCCAGTTGCACGAAACTGTTCTTTTTCTAGATGATTTTTTCTAAGGCAATGAGGGAGAATGGGAAGTTCAGCCAGAGCCGGAATATTTAAGAACAATTTTCAAAAATAGAATATCCCTGCTATTACTGGTATGACGTTTGGCTCCCCATTCACAAATTCATCAATCCATGGATTTGAAAGATGCGGAACAAGTGTATGTGCATGTGGATTAAATACGTGCTTGCTTGAATCCAATCTGGGAATGCTTTTATGGACTAGTAAAACAAGGCAGCCTAACTTTACAATGGGGATTTAAATTATGGAAGCTATCATTGCGTTTCATTGAGTTAAGCCAAAATAGCTTTTGGGAGACCTCACGTATAAATTGCAGCAAGTAAGAGAAGACGTTGTTAAAAGCCTAGAAATTGAGGAAGAAAACATTTAAAGTTGATGATGTACATCCAGAGATCGAGGCCAGTTCAAGAATCACATGGGACAAACTAGAGTATTTTGCCTATGATCTCAGAAATTGAGAGTATGAAGCGTTTAGAGGTAGGAAGTTAGTCTGCAATTTGATTAAAAAAATTGGTATTTGACGAGTTTCTAGCGACGTATCTGCTGTAGGTGCTTAAATAAGGCCAAGATGGAGATAAGTAAAAACAAATTAAGCATTATGTGGGACATTGTAAAGAAATTGGGAAAATCGACATCCTGAAATAGAATAATGAATTAAAGCAATTGTTTGAATTTGAGTTAAACAGAAATTCACCTAGAAGATGTGATATCATGTAGGTAATAACGAACAGGTGTAGTTATGAATAGCCAACATCTGTGCTTAGTGGGGACTTGCGTTTTAAAACAAGTTTAACACTAATTGTGATTAATCATATTTCCAAATAAAATGTTATGAAGGAAAATAATTGGTGTCGAAGGCTAAAAATATGAGTGAAAAATTGTAAAGTTCAAAATTAATTATCTAGATATATCTGTACCAAAATAAAGTTATACGGTATATATAAATTCTGTGGATTTTCTGTCTAAACAACCGATGTTTTTTATCTCAAAAGTATGTCAATATCTATTGCTTGACGTTGAATTAAAAACCGTTATGCACGGTGGTTGCGAAACCAACGTTGTGGAATAAACATAATCACTTCCACCATAGGGTCTGAACAGTTACTCGCAAATAACAAAACAGGACCAGCATCAGTCATTAAGCCAGAGTCAAACCAGAACAAGGATCGTTCAAAAATACTTAGAATCAAAAGTATTTTTACACACTTATTTCCCTGACCATTTCCGGATTGTGCATTTAAGGAAGCCCGTTGTTGATATTTTGCTTCAATATTTGTGGTCTTCTACAGAAATTGGCTGATAAGCGTATTCACAAATGACAAAATCACACAGCAAATCGCTGTTAAATCGCGTCTAGGAATGGAATGACGGCCTGAGGATTATATTTTTAGAATATAAAAATAGTAATGTAAATTGGGACATACTGCACATAATGAATATTAAAAATTAAATAAGTCAGTCCTATAGCAGAAAATTCCAAAATCGAACATTTCCTCGCAGATTAAATAAATATTAATACGAAAGTAAAATGTATTTTTGTCAGAGTTGTATAAAGCAGGTTTCATAATAAATAAATACTTCCATACACAAATTATTCTTCAAATTAAATTAGAAATACACAAAATAGCTCAACTTTCAATTATCCAAAATATTCTAATATCACAAAAAGCATTCTAAATGAGCATATCGTTAAAATGAAAACTATCCACAATTAGGAAAACAAGAATAATTCAACATTATGCTAAATCCTTCCGAATTATTTACATGAATAGACTGCAAACTTCTTGGTAGGTTAGATAAGATAGCACCAGACTAATTAGAAAAATATGGATAAATATGCAGGCTTTCAAAATATCGGAAGGATATATGAGTAAGACGATAAATGGAGGAATTGATTTATAGTTGACAGATATATATATATATATATATATATATATATATATATATATATATGTTTGTATATATAATTATTTTGAAACGAAAGAACTATTGCAAATTTACAAGTAAACTTAAGTGATCTGAAAGCAAACGTGGCAAATAATTAAATAAACGTTTGTTGACATGAGATAAATGGAAATGCAATCCGCAAACAGCCGCAATGCATAAAAAAAATTAACGCCAGTTACAAGTAATGACACGTTTAGAAGCACATGAAAATCTGATTTGCGATATTCAAATTTCGATGTATATTCGAACTCTGAAAACTCAACCTTACACACAATGGTATAATTTGCTTTACAATGCACTAATATTATGGCTGTATAACGTTTAAACTGCTGTGATTCAACTTGATTGTCGATTACGACACTGAGCTATAAACTGAAAAATTAATAAACACAGATTGTCGTGAATATGGTGAAAACAATTTGAATAGTGTTCAGGCTTGTAATAAGCTACAACATTATATTTTACTATGAACCACATTCAGTATAGATGTACAGACGAGTTTTATATTCATCGGTCAGCTTTGCAGCACAATGAAAAAGGTGACCGTCAGAAATAAATTTGCAATGAAAGTAATATGCTCTTAAAAACTGAAATGCGACTTTAAGCACGACAAAAGCGATTATATACACGTCTGTATGGGCAAACTCCATATCGTTTTATTTGCCAGGTGGTCCTAAAATATTAAGGTTGATATATTTACAGTCGTCAAACTTTATTTTAATTGAAAGACTAAAATTGACGAAACAAACCCATTTTACTCTTATTATACTACAATCATATTCTAAGTAAGTTGGAAGAAAGTTCAATGGGATAGCAGTTTTGGAAAAAGTAAAATTATGAAACACTAGTAAATATTATAGTTATAAAAAAATTTTTTTCACTGAGCAGAAACTTCATACGCGCAGAAATTTGGCGTTCCTTATATACCACAGGTTATTTCGCTCCGTATTTGAAGAATCGTTCTAAAAAATAATCTATAAATAGCGGCTAATTTCACAGTGAAAGAAGCCGAATTTAATTCAGATTGGTGAATGACGATATGAGCGGTTTAATGAAGGTGCCTAAATTATCGAAGTTGGAGATTAAAATTGAGATTTATGACCCCTTCTTTTAAAACCAATGCCTTATGTTAAATCAGTTTAAACAAAAAAGGTCTATCTACTTACGAAGTTCATATTGGAAAAACCGGCATATGACATCAATGCAAAGCGATAACCTATACTTATTTATCAGCATTGACCTGTTGATGTATAAAAATGTCAATATATGACACGGAAAACAAACGAAAGATGATTAATATTATAGTTATGTACTGTTTTTTGCAGAAACTTATATATATATATATATATATATATATACATATATATATATATATATATATATATATATATATATATATATATGAAATTGTGTATAAGTTGTGGCGCAGATAACACTGAATTAGTGGAAAAGGATTGATATTTCGCAAATAGGCACGAAACACATGTGTACAGGAGATTATGAATTTCGTTTATGCTGACTTTAGTTTTCAGTCTGGTCCTATTGAACCAATTTTCCACATCTAATACAGAAATGAAAAATGAATTTAGATTATATTCCAGTTCCGGAGACCTACATGTTGAAAAATTTTAATTAAGAAGAATTCATAGGCATATAACATACATCGACGAAAAAGGGTATCCGTGCCTTATACGTTGTGTTTAAAGGTTTAAATAAATACAAATATTATTATAAATAAGTTTACATTGATAAGTCAATTGAAGATGTTCGAATTAGTTAAAACTTCTTTAAACAACATTTCCGTGGTATATATATATATATATATATATATATATATATATATATAAATGAAAAAAAATTTTAATTGTTGCACAGACCTTTCTAAAAATAAAACCAAAATTTGTTTATTAAAAATAAAATTATCAAATTATTCCAGTCTAATTATCAAATATTATCAAATCAACATACTTTTTTCAGCAAGAAAAACAATTGAAAATTCAAACCGGAAGAAATGATGCATAAAAGACGAAATTCCAAGATGTATAAAAAAATCATGAAACCCTACTTTACTCCCTATTTCTGTTTCCTGCTTAATATAATTTTGTTCTAACTTTTTTGAAATCTAAACTTTGTTTTTTTAAATCTTGGAGAGAAAATTAAAAATTATTATTATATTCAACAACACGATTTCCTTTGTTCTTGAGCGATAGGCAATTTGATCATACTATATATATATATATATATATATATATATATATATATATATATATATATATATATATATATAATGTCCATTGCCGTTCAATATAACACAGTATATTACTAATTAGGAAGAAAAACACATTAATAGCATAGTGGATAAAGCCATTTATTTCGTGAATACTAATCATCGCTCTACATTATATAAATGAATGATTGTAAAGCGATGATTAATTCACAAAATAAATGGCCTTAATCCACTTTGCTATAATATTTTCTTTCTAATTAGAAATATATATATATATATATATATATATATATATGATTTGAAGCAGGATTTTCTTATATATGTATTGTCAGTATAAAGTAAATCTTGCATATGGTAGCAAATGCAATTCAACAGGTATACCGGTTTCGTTCATATTGGGCACACATGAATTTGTTTTGCGAATTACCGCTACAGGGAATCAAAATGCAGCACATTTGCCACTACATGCAATTTTCAATTATGTACAAAATGATGTCTATTTACCTGATTTTCAGATTGCGTACCGAATTGTTTGAGTCCACTGTCTTCATGATCTCCCCATATATTTCGATATCCTGGTACGGATATCTTTTACAATGGAAAGCCCATCACCCACTAAGTTGACAATCAATGTAGAATAAACATTGCATACGGTACAAAATGCAATTCTTAAAATAGACCGATTTCGCCCTTATTGGGTCCTCATCAAAAACTTGCCTCAAATACCGTGCCTTGTGCTTGAACCGAGCACATTGTCTTCAAAATACTATAATAATTGAATGTGACATTCAAGCCGCTCAATATGGACATTTGTATTATATACAAACTTAGGCTTTTGGTTTGTCTATCCTTAAAGAGAAGTCTATTTGACGTCGCATTCGATCTAAAGTCCCATCAGGAAAGCTCAATCTGTCATTATAGGACATTCAACATGCCAATTATAAAACTCAATGTGGTTGTGGCTGGCTTTGGAGCAGAAAACTGATCAGGGGCGATATTTAGTGCTGATTGGAATGCCAGAAAATTATCCCGCAAAATCGCAATTCATAAGCAGTAGAATGATCATGTGAATGCTGGAGTCAGCAGACGTGCATCATGAATTATTGATAAATAACGAATTATAGTAAAGATATGCCTTAATAAAGGAGCACGGCAAACGGAACATCGGTTTCCGTACACTCTAGAGCTTCGAAATTTCCGAAATAGTGTACTGATGCGGAAATAAGAGCAAACAGCAACTGTTTAATCCGGGGTCTGTACCAATAGAACCAGTCGCTTTTTGGCATGAAACGCTGGGACATCCGGGCGCTGGGCTCCTCATCAACAAAATGCAATCTCTGTTGTATCGCCTGGCTTGACAAAATATATTCTTAGCTACAGTTACATCTTCGGTACGTGTTAGTGTGGAAAACCGCAGACAAAAGAGATTGTCTCCACTATTGCTACCAATACTACAGCCGAAAATGAACTATTGAATAGCGACGTGGTAGGATTGCCGCCTGTGGAGCGCGGCGGGCGAACTATGTGCACTTCAAGGAGGACACAATTCATAATAACTGAATTTAATTTTATCAAGGCGAATTTTTGGTTTTTTTCAAAAGAAGATTGAAATGGAACAACGCATTTCGAAAGTCGTCAGCTTTGATATCCTCTTCCAAAAGTTTAAGAAGGAAATAAATTTGTATATAAATCGCCTATAAATTGTTGAATTGAATGCATCTGAGAGTTTGTGTGTGTGAATGTATAATAAGCATAAACAAATAAATATATTTTGTATTTAAAAAATTCTTTTGCTCTTTGTACATGCAAATACTAGCATGAAGCACAAAGTATAATATATATTACGTTTATATATTTATGTATGTGGAATTTAACGAAAATGTCACGATTTGATCATATACATTTTTTTTGTTGTTGATATAAACTAAACATAACCTTAAACAACAAGTATAACTCGTTTAATGGACCGCTATCTAGGAGGACATTCTTTATTGACCACTAATCCGTAAAATGCCGAATTGCTACACCTGGGATTTGAATCGGAGATTATTTGTTTCATAGCGTAAAAACTCATTCTTTACGCAAACGAGATTCTTCATTGTAGGTTTTCTTTAGGTTTTATAATATTCGAAGCTTTTTTGTTCATTTTTTCTTTAGTTTAATTTAAAAATGGCATTTCATTTGTTCTTGTTGTTGAAGGTTATGAGTTTACATGTCCTTCGACCACATGCTCCCCGAATCACATCTCAGACATAATAATTTTAGCATATAAAATTAAGTACCTCGTGGGAACGAAAATGGTCTCATAAATAAATTGTGATTGTCATTTTATTCAACGTCTAGGTTGAAACGACAGCATAATTTATTTTTAAATTTGTTACAAGTCATTGCTGCGTTTTTGAATCTTTCAATTTCGTTATTATGGATCTTTGATTGACAATTTATTGGAATTGTTGTAGCAGCTTTGCATTGATTTCAGTATATGCACATAACAAATCAATGTAAAAAAATTATATAAAAGCAATCATGTGAAAATAAGTGCGTTGGCTAATAATCTACTTAAAGGAAAATTAAAATAATATTTTTTATTGGTGTAAACTAATGGTTACCTACAGTTGAAGCAGTTGGCATATATTATAATTGCATGTAGAAAAATATAAATTAGAGTGTGTTCAATTGTGAGTGTTCATTTGCAAATGTTAGTGTGTGCGTGCATGTGTTTACAAGTTGAATGTCAATCCTTAATTTTCATTTTTAGAAATAAAACAAAGTTTGTTTCTAATTTTCTCGAAAAAGACCAAACACAATCAACGCCTGTTATCTTAGTATGGATAATTCTTTTCCTAATCTGAAAACAATTTTTGCATGAAAGTAAACTTAACCTCGCTTAGTATTTCCGTTTTTAGCTCTATTTTTGTCTCATTGTGTTTTCCAATTTGTTCCTTCCCGGTTTCGTTCTTCAATTGAGCTGCATTTTCTTTATCTGTAAAAATTTAAATTTAAACTTTAATCGTTCTTCCACCCATATGTCTATGCTCATCATAATTTTCTTTTTCTCTTAATCTGTATTTCTTTCCACGTATAATTCAGTATTACCTATCTATCTATGCAGTCATCGGTTCTCATTTATTTTGCTGTTACAACAGATAGAAGGGTTTCGGAATCTGGTGCTCTCACCACTGAGCGATCCTGCCGCACAGAGTGGCTAAGTGGTTAGAGCACCAGATTCCGAAGCAGACGTGCCCAGGTTCAAGCCCTGTCCGCGGCAAATTCTGGCCTGTTCATGATGAGTTCCCAATAAGGACGAAACCGGTCTACTGAATGAATTGCCTTTTCTACACTATACAATTCTTAGTTTATACTGACAAACGTATGTACTTAATGGGTCAGGTGTTTATATCAAGATCGCAACCTGAATTATAGTAATTGTTATCATTTCCAGTCACGTACAATGTATGCAAGACTACTAGAGATGAGAGCCGCATATCTAATTTTGCTTTCAATATATATATGCAACGCGGTTTGATCCCCGCTAGTCAGTTTGCCGTCGTACTCTGATGATCATCATGGAAGGTCGAAACGCGTCAGTGAGTTGCCACTGGCGGTAGTTTTATTATTTTGTTCGACGAATGGTTATATACAATGGGATTTTGTGTTTACCTCAAGCTCGCAAACTTGATTTAAAGAAAGAAAGCACTGTAGGACACGTTTTGTTTTAATAATGAGTTAGACTTGAAGGCTAAATTAACAAAACGAGGACTATAGAAACATGTTATATTCAACAGGAAAACATGATGAAATAATTCAGAATTTTGTGCACAATGCTCCCGTCAAGTTTTGTTCATTGATCGTATTGGATTACAATGAATATTAAGTGCACAGCTGTATTGCCGATCTTTAAACCGCCAAGTACCTATCACCTCCTAGAGAATGATATTTTCGATCCAATCGCACTTGAGCTAGTCACGATATCACCTGGTTTAGAACGTTATAATTCAGTATTATCCGAATCATCCTCAACTCTCAAAAGTACAGCTGTTTACAAGAGGTACAGTTTTAACACAATTGTTAAAAACTCGTCTATACTGATCTACGAATACTTAATAGCACAATTCTTGGTAAAGTTCTTCAGTGTTAATACCCTAAGTTTTGTATAAGACCAAATATACAGAATTAACTAAACCTTTATATTTAACTAGTCGTCGAACAACAGCAAACCTACCGTCAGTCACAAGCACTGACGCGTTTCGAACATCGATGATCATCATTACAGTACGACGGTAAATTGACTAGTGAGGATCAAACCGCAATGAAAAAGTATGAATATCAAAATTAGATATGCGGCTCTTAACTCTAGTAGTCTTTCATATATTGTACTTCATTGGAAATTTTGGCTTAATAATTGCTATGCAGGCTCGAACAATATCTTTTTACAGCTTTCGCCGCGTATATACATAGGTATTAAAATTATTTGATATCGCGGGTGGTGATAACATTTCTTTAAATCATGTTTACATGCTTAATGTACACACCAATCCCTTTGTATTTAATCAGTCGTCGTGGTTAAATAGAATGGAAAAAGTGTTTACTTTAAGCTCGCAAAATTGATTCAGATAATTGTTACTACCACTCGCACAATGAATGATTGTTTCATTGGATTACCTATATATATATATATATATATATATATATATATATATATATATATATATATATATATATATATATATATATACATATGTGGCAAGCTGAAACAAATTCATTATTGTCACTACATAGCAATTGAGCAGCCAACATTTACAGTCAAGTATAATGTATGCGATACTACTAGAGGTGAGAGCCGAATATATAATATTGCTTCTTATATATACACACTGCGATTTGATCCTCGCTAGTCAGTTAGTCGACGTACTCTGATTAATGAGGAAACAAGTCAGTACGACTAAACTAATCATTTTACTGTTGATTGCCTTAGCATCTTCTAGTAGCTTGTAGATAGGGTCTTTATTTATGTTGTTATAAACATCAAGCTTATTTAATTATTTGCACATTTTACTTTCATAATCAGACTGGCGTTTTAGTTATGTAGCTTCACATTTATCAGTCACAAATCATATCACATTTTTGGATATCAATGCTGTTCATAAACAAATCAACTCCAAATTCGGTTCTTTTTCTTTCTCCGTAAAATATAAAATCAGTGTGGCTGTATCTAGTTCAAACTTTGACTTGGCTTTATCGCGGAGATACTGTTCAATTTTGACTTTCCCTTTTATGACCTTATTCGGTGGAATATATTCAATTGTATTTACAATATTCGGTTCAAGATTTAGTATTTATCGCTGGTTAACATTCAGATACATTGAAGACAAATTAATCACGCATTTAGAAAATACGGAATTATGCTGAGTGTACTTTAAAGGCGTGTAGATTACCATGCATACTAGCTTCATTTCGGAAATCCTTCTAACCTTAAAATTTCTATATTTCTCGAATTATCAGTGTTTTTTTCATGTTTTCAAAACCATTCGTCTGGATCGCAGAAAGCAGTCTGTATCTTACTTTGTCGTTTTCTCCAATTAGTTCAAATTTATTAAACAATAATTGATTGCGCGGGTGGTGGTAACAATTCTTTAAATCAAGTTTGCGAACTTGAAGTAAACACCAATCAAATTTTATTTAACTAGTAGTCCAACAACATAACAAAACTACGGTCAGTCGCACGCACTGACGCGTTTTGACCTTCCATGATCATCATCAGAGTACGACGGCAAACTGTCTAGCGAAGATCAAACCGCATTGCACATATATGAAAAGCAAAATTATATATGCGGCTCTCACATCTAGTAGTCTTGCATACATTGTACGTGACTGGAAATTTCAGCTGCACAATTTCTATACAGTCACGAACATTAGCTGTTTGTAGCTTTCGCCACACACATATATATATATATATATATATATATATATATATATATAGACAATACAATTAAACAATAATTAATTGCGCGGCTGGTGGTAACAATTCATTAAATCAAGTTTGCGAGCCTGAAGTAAATACCAATCCTATTTTGTTTAACCTGTCGTAAAACAACATAACAAAACTACCGCCATTCACAACACACTGACGCGTTTCGACCTTCGATGATCATCATCAGAGTACGACGGCAAACTGACTAGCGAGAATCGATTCAAATTGCATATATATGGAAATCAAAATTAGATATGCGTGTCTTACCTCTAATAATCTTGCCTATATTGTGCTGGACTACAAAATGTCGGCTGCACAATTTCTATGTAGTCACGAATATTAATTTTTTGCAGCTTTCGCTATATGACTGGTTAAATAAAATGGGAGTGGTGTTAACTTTAAGCTCGTGAACTCGATTTAAAGTATTTCTTAACTATGTTTGACATCTGTGTACAATTTATGCAGGACTACTAGGGGTGAGAGCCGCATATCTAATTTTGCTTTCCATATATATGCAATAGGGATCGATCCTCGCTAGTCAGTTTTTACAGAGTATACACAAAATTTGAAGCCTCCGTGTTTGTCTTCCATGGTGTTCAGATTAATAATTGATATTTTGAATAAAATCAATATGTTATGAGTTCGTATTTCATTAATCAATATTAGCTCAGGATAAAAAAATTCTTGAATATCATCATGCTAGTTTGTATTAATACAAGTTTATATATATATATATATATATATATATATATATATATATATACGCGTTTATGTTTATGTACGAAGAGTTAAATAGTCATATAATTATTTTTAAATATTCGGTCTTTTATTAACCTTAGGGATCTACACTACTAATATTTAACTAGGTATTTGAGAAATGTGTATACATGGATCGATATAGACGAGACCTTAGCCATATCCTCGTAACTGTACCTCAGGTGTACCCTAGTGTTATCGTGTACTGAAGTTGCTTACAGAAATGCCGAGTGGAAACGTCCCAAAATATTCAGTACCGAGTGTAAGACAAGTACCAGTATGAAGAATACGTCAAACTCCAATAGGTGATGAGTATTGCATGTTGACATTACGAAGTGTGCATATAAAACCTATAGCAGTCAACAATGATGAAATACAACGTAGGCGCGCGTTTCACCCTTACTGCAAATTAGAAGATAGCAACAAGTGTCCAATCAAATATATGATACCGTAAGTAATGTGGGATAAACTACCATCAAGAATATATGTTATGTTTACAGTTTGTATGAACGTATGTCTTATTGTGAAGAATTGTATTTATGTTTGGATCTAATCTTCTCGAGTATCCACGATAGTCTTTCGTAGGTTGTCGCTTTGCACTGTCGATTTCACAAAGATCCGATTAATGCCCATTTCCGAGTAGGCATCGAGCTCGTCTTCATTGTGGCGGAGAGCTTATTTGTCCCTTTCTCCCAAAGGCTTCAATATTGTTCATACTAACCATTGGAAATGAGGTACGATCGTATCCTCGCTGACTGGCTACGTTTCGGAACGCAATTTCCCGTTCCATCATCAGGCCTCTAATCACACACACACACACACACAGTCAAAATGCTCACAATAGCAGATTTAAGCAAATGTAATTAGTATGAACGATGGTGAAGCCTTCGGAAGAAAGGGACGAATCATCACCCAGCCACCACAAAGACAAACACGATGCGTACATTGAAATGGAGATCAATCGGATCTTTGTAAAATTGATAGTGCAAAGCGACAACTCACGAAAGAAAATCGTGGATACTCTAAATGTGATGCCCGCATTACGCAATCATTCAAGAAATATTTGCATCTAATCTTGCATTAAACGCTTATGCTTAGAAAATTGCACCTAAAACTTGATTCAAAAATATTTATTTAAAAAATGGCACTTGGCGTAGTACCGACTCCAACTGATAAGAAATTAACAAGCAGGAATAGCGTGCGTAGACGTGATTACCATACTAATTTCGTTCTTTTACGCTTTTTCCCAATTAATCTTGTTGCTTTGTTCGCCATATCAAAATATAAAGACGTATGTTTTGCTATCTACACAATAACGTGTAAAGAATATATATATATATATATATATATATATATATATATATATATATATTCTGTTCATGTTTGCCTTCATATCAATCGGGCGTTATTCATAAAATGAAAACGAGAGACACGCGTTTTGAAATTATATACCTTTCTTCTTTTTGAAATAAGACTTGAAATTGAGTATTTTTAAATTCTGGAAATTAAATTGAAACTCTTCACATATCCAATCGGAAACACACGTGTCTCGAAAATTGGAATTTAATATGTGAAAAATTAATGAAAAAAATAATTTTAACAAATAAGTTTGAAAATTCTCAATAATATTTAGCGAGGATTAGCACTACCCTATTCTTCAGATAAAAATGTATTATGAGTGAATGACTGAGAAGCTGTAAATTTTTCAAAACTAAGCCAATTCTTCCTACGAAGTTTTAAATATATAACATTGAATACAAAGCATAATGTTTTCTGGTAAAATAAATCTATACTTAAAACTGATAAACTTTGTATTATAGACCCAACAACAAGATTAAGACAGCCCATCAAATGAAAATTACGAACTAAAACTGACATTGCAGATTGAAGATGCACTAGGAAATGAATTTATTCTGCGAAAATCTTTATTTTATGTCTACCTGAAGAAATGTGCGCCATTTCGTTAGGCTGACAAGAGTAGCACGCGTTGCGTTAGTGATTTTGCCTTCCGGTGAGATTTGCAACTTGTAACACAATTCTATTGCTAACACGGTGTTGCTTGTAAAAATCGATGCTGAATTGTTAACGTGTGCAGTAGAAAGAGTAATAAGAATGAAATACGGGGCTATGTATAATATTGTATATATATATATATATATATATATATATATATATATATATATATATACTATATATATATATATATATATATATATATATATATATATATATATATTAATTGTGCCGCAGAGTCATAAATATTTCTTTTTGAAAGCCAGTTTGCTTTTAGCAAACAAGTTTCAGAGGTAACATAAAACTGGACAATTAAAATTTGACAGTTATTTCTTACTTGCCGAGTTCGTGTGGATGAATAATTGTCTGCAGTATAGTTAAGCACTAATTTCATCTACCACATAGTAACCACGCGGAAACTTTAATTTGTGCATGAAGGCCAGCATAACAATTTTTGAGAAAATGATTACTGTTAGTATTAATTAGATTATTTAGAAAACCCGTATCAGATTGAATGCTTCGGATTTGGGTCGTTGCATTGATTGTACAAAGATAATGTACAGCTAATGCATGAAATAAGGAGATGAGTGTGTAAAACAATGAACACCGACTTTGAGATTTAAAATTGTATATGTATAAATATAGGGTGGGAGATGGATAATTGAGAAGACGATAAATAAATAGTTAGGTTAATATTAACACAGATAGTATGCATAAAAGGATTGCTTTTTCTGTAAGCCCAAAACAAAAAAGATGAATTTAGTCAAATTTGGATATATGCATATATAAATAGATAGATATTAAATTTTCATTGGTAAAGATTAATGGATAGGATATATATGTATACAGACTGTAAAGAATATCATAAGGAGATAGATATATAGATAGATGGACTTTCATAGAAAAGTATATTAGTATCTTGAAAGATAAATAGACAGATACATAAAAGAATTTATTGAGCAATTTATCAATAAATGCAATGGGCAAATAGATGCAGCCATAGACATGTAGATAGATTAGAGGATGCAAAATTTCGTAGACGAGAAAAATATATAGATAATATGATGAATTGGTGAATGTGCAGATAGATCGATCGATGAATTTATGTGTAGAAAAATAAACAGATGGCTGGATATATGACTGAATTTATAGATAGATGGATTGATTTATAGATTGGTAGTTAAGTCAGTAATGCAGTAATTAGGTAGTTTTGTAGCTATATATATATATATATATATATATATATATATATATATATATATATATATATATATTTGAATTGTACCTTTACAACGAAGTTTAATCAATCATTAAAGAAGGCAAGTTTTGAATTTAGAAAGATTGCTAGATTAATAGCCAAGATCATTTAAATTTTTTTTAAATAATGGAATAATAATACAAATTAATGCAGATGTCAAACAGTGCATATGGACCTATCCGATTAACATACCTAAAACTTTATCAGTCATGGTCATCCACTAAATTATTAGGTAAAAATCCCCCAATTAATTAAAAATAGCTCAATCAAATAACAATGAAAGATTCCTACATGTGTTATCGAGTTTGATGTAAGCACCTTCCCAATTCTATCTAAGCAGTTTCCAAAATAGTAAAACTGCCGTCAGTTACAGACACTGTTTAGTTGTATAGCTTTTAGAAAATTTTAGTCAGAACCATAATGAAAGAAATAAATTAATCCCTTTGTTAATTTTATAGTATTTTTGCAGGATAATATTGAGTGGCGTAAATAACTCTTCTTCAGTTATGTAAGAAGCGTTTTTCGCTTAAAAATCTTTAACATTTTGCGTAAATGCATTCAATTTCTAATTCACATCGAATGATTTTCAGCGTTACAACATGTGCTTACATGTGTATGCTGACTCATCATAAATTTACCGTCTATGGGTGGTAAGTACACGGTAATTTAAGCTGAAAAAGTTTCATTTAGCATCAACCACTGCTAAAAGAAAACGATTTATAATAAAAGCAAAAGCTCAGATTAAAATGTATTTATAAATATTCTTGTTGTTTAATACATAGAAAATGCTGGAAATTGAATGATAATATATATATATATATATATATATATATATATATATATATATATATATATATATATACTAATAAGATATATATGCATTAATAGACTTTCGTGGAATAGGGTAACCACGTTGCCTTAATAAATTTATCTTTAAATGTTTCATCATTTTTTTAAAAATATGTGAAAAACGAAACGTCATCCATGGAATAACATTTATTAATAACTATAATTTATACCAGTATCTGCAGCCATTATTTTGGAGTCGTTAATATTTTCGTTCAACCAATCCCAAAGAGAAATGTATAGTTGGAATTGGATAAACGAAAATATTAACGAATCAGGAATAATGGCTGCAGATACCGGTGGAAATAAGATTTATAAATAAATGTTATTCAATGGATTACGTTTCATTTTTCTCATATTTAAAAAATGGTAAATCTTGTATTGATATATATAAATCGTCTTAAGATCTAATTGTTGTGACTATGTCAATGAAATGAAAGCCATGCAAAAGACCCGATATTCAGACTTTTTGTCCAGGAAATGATTAATTACAGAGTGAGTACTATTGTCCACGAGTCAAAGAGGTTTCAATAACCGAAAGAAATGGATTTAAGAGGACGTGTTAATAAATGAAGATTACAAGTCCGTAATAATAGGTAGCCTAAGTTTCTGAGATTTTAACCTGATCAAAGATGAAATCTATATTGTAGAAGATATATTTCAATTGAATGATTACCCATTGAATGTAACATAACCTATAAGCAGAGAAGATTTAAGAAAATTTGATGTGGAATTGTGTAGGGCCACCTGCAGTGTGGCTTAGTTTTCAGAGCAACAGGCCCCGAAGATGTACCCAAATTGAAGCCCTGCCTACAGCAATTTCTGGACAGTACGGGAAGAATTCCCAATATGGACAAAACTGGTCTACTGGATGAATTGCCTTTTCTACATTGTAAAATACTTAGAATATACTGAAAATGTGTGTGTATAAGGAGAAAGGTAATTATATCAGGATCGCAACCTTGATTTAAATAATTACTATCACCGCACGCGCAACAAATGTTAGCTTAATAAATATAAGACCTAGATTGTAACATACGTTCATAGTAGACGGGTTATTTCCTTATCAAATGTAAAATATCGCACCGTTGTATGCATTTGGCGTTTATGAAAGTCTTTATCCTGATTATAGTCAAGTCTACATGGGTGAAACTATGCGACCTATTAGACAATAATTGAATGGAAAATGTTGCTTCACAGTCGAGTCACCATATATAGCATATACTGAACATGAAAATTGTACAAGCACAGTGGCTTTTAGAATACCGAGTCAGTGCATGGCATAACCAAAATATATTTTTAAAATATTCTGCCTGTACTGGGAACCAACATAATAGATTTCGAGCTAGACAACAATTTTACAAAATTACGAATTAAAACCTAGTCTGTAAACCTTTTACTTCGGCAAATTTAAACAACCTTGAATCGATTGATAGCAGCCATCATAGTCCTCAGTAATCAAGAAAAAATCCAATGAAATATTTATTGATTATACATATTTTGTTGCAGAAAACTTTATTATACGCATTTCCGTATATGGTGTTATGCACCTAGTAACAAATTAATTCAAGTTGTACCAGAAGCTTATACCGAAGTCATCATGAACGAAGAGTAATCTTTTGTTTTTGTGCGTTACATGCTTACTGGCAACTCATCAGTAGGAACCGGTATTACGCCCTATACCCACAATATATTTGGTCAAGAAATGCGGGACATTTGGAATGTACAATTTCATTTTATAATGCTCTATAACAGAAAGTCTTAACTAAGACATTTTTACAGTTCAATGTGCATTATCTATTTAAATGAAAAGTTTTGCGCTGCCGATGTTTTCATATTGAAGACTGCTCTGCAAACTGTTCCATAGGTTTAAAATTTGAGCTAACTGTCAAGACAAGCTGGAGCATCAACCTCTTAGTTTGTTAGTGTAAATCAAACATTCGGATGCCATTCACCAAAGTTTCCAAGTAGTTCTCTGGCATGCACACCTCTATCAGTGAGCACGAATATATTATCAACAGAATGATTGTACAATTTCACTTTACGGAAAGTTGTACTCTTCTTTTGTCTCAACATTCACATAAAAATATCGAACTTGATCGAGGCCTAAGACGAATCAGTCTGTTTGCCTGTCTAGTCTACCATTGGAGATGAATTGAATATCTGGCACAAATAAAGTATTCTTTACAAATACGCTTTTCTAAGTTTTAAAAAGAACTGGAAATGCCTCCATTGTCCTAATGCCACTCTATTATACTGCAATCTTCATGCGTCATTTTAAAAGAACGTTGTTTATCCGCTCATATTATTTTTAAGTTGCGCGTGACATAAAATTCTTTCATTTTGAGAGGATTTTTGTATCCACTGTGTTTTATGCAATAATGTTGTGCTTGAAATTTGCGTTTAAAACAATTTTTTAGTTAAATTAAAATTGTTAAAAACAGCAATTTTTTTCATTGGAAGACATTTTTGCCTAGCTATTTTATTTTATAGATCCAAGTACAGCTTATACATTGTCACAGCATTTTTTGAGACTAATTAAGCACAAAAACTAAAATAGTCTTACGAATAATTGATTTAATTTTCTCCGTGTGTTGCACATTATCATATATTTATTGTTTATGTATAATTTGTACTAGGTGAGTATCCTTCTCGACTAGCCATTTCTAGAGAAAATCGATATTCTGCAGCTTTACCATAGACCTCGTCATGTAATTTGATGACTAGATTATTTCAGTCTGAAAATTTATCTAAATTCTTGTGTTCTGTGATAAGGTAATTACTAGTGAACGTCTGACCGGGGATTTTCGCAACAAAATGATACCTTCATGAAATTGTCTGCGCACTAGTTATAAAAATTTCTTCATTTAATTGTACACTGGTAAGGGAAATTTGGCGCTGTTAAAATTTACAGTTCAAATGATATAGATGTAATTGGCGATTATCCAAAATTAAAATACATTATTTAAGCTAAACTTGTTACAACACCTGTAATAAAAAAATTGTTCAAAGTAAAATAGTGTTGTATCAGTCCTGATCATCAAATTTTGTATAAGCTATTCCTTCTCTCTCCTTCATAGTAAAGCCAATAATTCTGGCGCATGACTAAATAAAATTATCATTCAATTTATAAAAGATAATTTCCAAGTAAAACAGAATACATTATAAGCTAGAAACTTCTTCAACACTAATGACATATTACTCTTCATGTCACCATGGAAATCTACGTTAATGAGAGTGCTTATGATTGTAAAATTAGCGTAGGCATTATATAAATGAAGCACCTTAACTATATTTTCGAGATAATTATATAATGAGTTGGTAAACAACACGAAAAGAGTTTAAATATACAAACTAGCTGAAAACCAGAAAAGAATAACGCTTTTGCTTTATTGAATAGTCATGGATTACCTAGAAACATTAAAATACTGTTTGTTGCGTAGAGCTAATAAATATAGGCAAGTATGTATTAGGTGTTGCGAACCTAGTAACAAATTAGTTCAGTTGTGACCAGAAGGATAAACCAAAGGCAGCATGAACGGAAAGTATAATCTCATGCACATTCGTTTCGTGCTTACTGGCGACTCATCAGTAGGAGCCGGTATTACGCCCTTTAACCACTATATATTTGGTAGAAGAATGTGGAATAATAGGACGGTACAATCTCCTATCCGAATGTGTAAACCTGCAATGCCAACATAATCTGAAGTCTACGACAATGCCACTCCAACGCTAACTCACACTAAATAGTATATAAACCGAGTCTGTAAAGGATACTAACACTATGGCTATTGTGTTAGTAACCGATACCAATATTTTAGTTAATCAAATGTACGCATGCCTCTTGGGTTTATACTGGCTCATCTGTAAGAGCCGACAATACAGTCAAAGATTAAATTATATTTAATTTAAAAAATTTTGAACAGTTCGCCGGTGCAATATCTTAGAGATTTGTTTGTTAAAGTTGTAGCCGAGTCAACTTCATATTATCCGCTTCCGAAATGCGAGTTAAAAGCCATCTCACTTTAACTAATATAATAAAAAATAAAAAGAGTACCAAAACCCCGATTATGGATGTAGACTTAATTTCACCACAGCTGAAAACAAACATTCTGAAATTCTACCGCTGGCTGTCAATAAATTGCTTATTCATTAAATCAAGTTTGCGAGCTTGAAGTAAACACAAATCGCATTATATTTATTCAATCGTCGAACAACATAAAAAAACTACTGCCAGTCGCAACGCATTGACGCGTTTCATGGTAGGTCTGAAACGCATCAGTGCATTGCGACTGGCGGTAGTTTTGTTATGTTGTTCGACGATTGATTCACTTCATGGGATTGGTGTTTAATTCAAGCTCGCAAACTTGATTTAGAGAAATGTTACGATCACCCGCGCAAACATGTATTGTTTTATTGTTTAATAAATGGTTTAGTTTGGAATGGCAATTATTAATGATCAACTGACCATTGGTTAAAAATTCAGCGCCAATCTTGAATATTACTGACTAGCAGACTAATAACGACTAAATCATGGCCTAGAAGATGATTTGTTCAGGCACGATGAAATTACGAAAAATTAAACAAACAGCTTTATTTACTAATCTTGCATGATCCTTCAATTACTTGATTAAATTTCAAGCCATCTGCACTGAAAAATTAAAACGATATCTATTTAATCTTTTATAAAAAATGCTACATTTTTTGCATAATATAATATGTTCAACATTAAAGAATAATAAACAAAACATACAAATAATCGTTTTCTTTTCAGCTTTAATAGATATATATATATATATATATATATATATATATATATATATATAATATAAATATGCAAATTCGCTTATTATTCTAGTTTATGCATATACGTTTTTTAATGTGCAGTTTAATTAAAATTTATTTATTTTTTTGTAGCTTTATTTTATTTTAGATGCGAAAGTGCATGTATGCCCACACAACGACGTGTCATCAAGAAAGATTTTTATACCTTGTCATGCCACTAGTGGTTTTCTACTTATCGAATCGAACCTTCGTTACGGCTATACTTCCACGGTCTTATTAAAAGGCTGACATATAGAATAATAAAATCGAACATACCGAACTGCGAAACTTTTACATGTTAATATGTCGATGTCGGATGAGACGAAATATATTTTTAAAATAAAGAAATAGGAATACTCAATTCGGCACTAATTGCGTGGTGGTGATACAAAGAGTTTAAATCAAGCTTACGTGCTTGAAGTAAACACTAAGCCGTTTTATTCAGTCGTAAATCACAACCAAATGCCGATTGGCTTTATTATTTGGTAGTTTCAAATACATTTTATTTGATCGGTTAATTAGATGCCACATTTTTAAGCGGAAATAAGCCTAAGAGTTTGCAAAATATATTGTGCATCTCAATTTCGAAAACTAGATTCAAACAACTGTTAATACATGAGAATACTTTCAGCAAATTCCACCATAAAATTAAAAAATAAATAAAACTATCATTGAATGCACGGGTGGTTCTAACAATAATTTAAATCAAATTCTACACAGTACTTGAAGTATTTCCAATAAAGACGAAACCGGTCTACCTGATGATTTGAATTCAGTATATCGTAAAAAGTTTATTTTATACTGATAAATGTATATATAATGGGAGTGGAGCTCATATAAAGCAGACAGCCTTGGTTAAAATAATTTTTATTACCACATGCGCAACCATTGATCATTTCATTATTGAAATGGTCAAGTCTTAATCAATTCGGCAGACAACGTGCGGCCTGTTCTATAATTAAAGATTGTGGGTGGTTAGGTTGGATATTTTGGTCTAAATAGAAGCCGTATAGGCTCCACCTAAAGCAAAGTCTAACCAAGAAATATCTGGTAATATATAACTGAAAATTATGTGTAGCGTATGACAACGTCACTCAGTGGTTAGAGTTAAAGAAATCCGGGGCAGACTTGCCAGGTTCAGGCCCTGTCTGCGGAATTCTGGACCATACTTGAAGAGTTCCCAATAACGACGAAAGTCATTTATTGAATAAATTGCCTTTTTTACGCTACGCTTTACTTAGTTTTTCACGAAAAATGTATATAAAATGGGATTTGTATTTATATTACGTTCGAAACCTTGATTTAGATAAAAAATATGATGCATTTTGTAACATGTAACGGATAAACTATTGTGAAAAGTTTCGATTAAGAAATAAATTGATTAAAACCCTAAGAAAAATGAGAGAACATACGAAAGTGTTCTTCGATGCCGAAAATGTCGTAATTTCAACATGGCATAAAGCAAACTCCTTTTATTCATGATCATTAATTATATATATATATATATATATATATATATATATATATATACATATATACATGGGCATATTAACAATGAACAACAGAGTTTGATCAACTTCGTAGACGTGGTTTTGATAATAGTGTTATTAAAATACCATGGTCTAGACAAAACTAGACAAACATTTAATAATAGCCATGATAATCTAGAAAATTAAAATTCAGCAATATTATTTGATATTTTTATCATGGAAAATTATGGGTAATGGCAGTGAAACTTATACACATATCGAAATTAATCACAAAACTTTTATTGTCGTATCCCTATACATGTGCACATCGTATTTATTATCGTCGAATGCACAACACATTATAGTTGAAATTGCACCAAATTTAAGCCAAATTGGAGCACAGTTTTTTATATTTCACACAACATTTTTTATTAATAGTTATCGTTTTAATTTAATTTAGATTTGAGTGGCTTATTTCGGCATTTTAACATGTATCCCACGTCCAAAAGCGGAGGTTAACTTTTTTGATCTGAAAAAATCTGAAGTTAAACTTCACAACTGATTTTAGACAAAATTTCGAAATCTAGCATCGGAAGATGTTCAAAGTTGCCTTAAAGTAGCCTTTCGAAAGCATTCAAACTTTTGTTCTGTCTCACTAAAGCAACAGGCTATAACAAGACTTCTAATTCATAATAACACTGGAAATAGTAGAGAAAATGCATGGCAAACTTAGACGGAGGCCTAGTATTCTACAACGTTCATCTGGAATGGCTTTGAGGCTATAGACAAGTTACCTCAAATGTAAAACAGCATGTTCCTTGTTAAGATTTTCTATAAGCAAAAAAAAATTCTGGCTAGTTTACTCGATTTTTAATTTATCTGGTAAACAGAAAACAAACAGGTATGGGAGAAAATGTAATGTTCATGACCGCATAGAAATTGGGCAGCCGACATTTCCAGTCAAGTTCAATGTATGCAAAGCTACTAGATGTGAGAGCGGCATATCTAATTTTGCTTTCCGTATATATTAATGGCGATATGATCCTCGCTAATCAGTATGCCATCGTACTTTCATGATGATCAATCAGTACGTGTGGCTGATGGTAGTTTTGTTATGTTGTTCGACAACTGGTTAAATTCATTTTTATTGGTGTTTATTTGGAGCTCGCAAACATGATTTAACGAAGGTAAGAATTTAAACAAATTGTACTTTATTAATAAAATAATTAATAAAAATGTAAATTTTAGCACAGTATTTCACAGAATTCACGACATGGTGTATCTCTCGTTTTTTTTAATGATTTTATGTTGCGGATTAGGCTTTTAATTTATATTAGTCGTCTTCTAGGAAAATATGATTCCGGTGGAGTTTTGATTAATCAACTGACTGCCATACGTAATTGCCACTGGCTTGCACCTGATTTAGAATCTCGGATTATGATGATACGATTTTCGTTTAGGTCAAAACAGTGATCTAGTGGAACGACTGCCCTTAACACTCGCGCTCTAAATAATGACTCATATTAAAATTGTCTGCATTCATTCAAGTGGACTTGTAAGCCATTTAGCCAATACAATTTACGAGCTATATGATAACGAATTCCAGTAGAGATTTACGATGAAATAAACTACATACATTTACCAAATACCAAAGCGTCTAAGCTTACGCTGAATACAAAATATAGTGGTAATAATTTAATTGTCGAACTCGTAAAACCAAGGTAGGCGTCGAAAAAAAATCCTTTGCCGATTTTTGGGAACATACTGAAATTGATGTCATTTTGGACTTTTCTCTTTGCCTACCTGTTCCTTATAGTCTTGTTGTACCTATTTCAGTATGCACTTTTACTGTTGCACAAATGTCCGCACATATTTCCAGCAATTATGCTCTAAATAATTGCAACTAGTCTGACCAAATTTCAGATATAATAAGCCCAATGTTTTTGACTATCTGTGTATGTATACTAAAAAAGTAATCTCGAAGATACAGACGAAAACCGTTATTACCTCAAAGCACAACATTACAAATAGCAGAAAAATATTGCATAGTTCTTTTTTAAAACACAATTTGCAGACTTAAATCAAGCACCAATTCAGTGGAATATATTAATTCTCTCTGCATTTTACTTGCGACATTTGTTTCTATATTTGGCCAATCGGAAATATAAGAAATATCTTCCCTGTCATTTAAGATTTATCAAGAAAAATAGCATAACTCAGTGACTTATCATAAATATATAAGGAATTATAAATCTATTTACATTTGATTAAATTATACTATTTTCTATTAACAATGAAACTAAATGAAAAATATATAATGGAACTGAAAAAAATTACTAAATGAGAGAGTCGCATAAATAATCATCCATAGATTATTGATGTATTTCGATTTGATCAACAATAGTCAGCTTCCAGTCCTGATCTGAGGATGATCACTGAATGTCGAAACGCATTAGGACGTGTGACAGACGGTTGTTTTGCAATGATGTGCGATTATTTAGATAAGATAGAATGAGTGGTGAGGGGACACCACTTGTACCAAATTCCCAAGAAACTCCATGAAATGTGGAGCCGGCTTATCCTCCAAAAGGAGTCAGCCGCAGTAAAGTAAAGAAAGTAAAGAGTGTTTATCTTAAGCTCGTAAACATCGTTGTCACCACTCGCGCAATAAATGAATGTGTTAAAGCAAATGAATGTATATAACCCTCGTTCACAGTTTGTCATATATCAGACTAGCTAGGATTAATTTAACATCCATCGTATGAACTATGATGTCGTCCTTTTGCGGCTATTCTACATCAGCGGTAAGGATCACCGCTACATCTTAAAATAGTGACACAAAATTTGGCAGTCAAATGGTTTATAAAATCACTGGTGACAATTCAAGCAATATACTTTTATGTGCCTAAACACGCATTTTGGCGTAGACGCTAGACACTCTCAATTTGATTTACAAGACTGCATTATTGTTTCATCCACGAATTAAGGCATACTGTATAGTTGAGATTTAGACATAAAATGTTTTTTTTCTGTGGTGATTAACTAGCTTCAAAATTTGGATTCATTGACGAATACATTTTATAAGGTATGCTTCCTTTAACAGAAATGACTGTAAACTACGTGAAGACAAATAAAAGGTATTCGGCTACATTTTTTCACACTCTACAACTTTTAGCATTATATTATTTTTACTTTCGTCGGTAACAGGTATGACATTTTACTTAGTGACGTGTTTCCTCTTGCCATTATAGACAGCAATTCTTAAACTGAATCGACTATTACGCAACAGACGAAGTTTTTAGCATCGTTATACAAAATCCGGTATGATAAAGAATGCGGAAGAACTAGCAGGTATTACTTCAAACAATAGTAACTGAATTGTGGAAAAAAGTCAGAAAAGAATAAATTAGAACGAGGAAATGCTGCGAGTAAATAGTTATCATTGTTAAAATATTCAATAAAACGTTTCTTGATGGGAACAAAGGTCAACAGAGGAACTCATTGCTATTAGAAAGCCAGATTGCAATGATGCTTGGTAAACCGTCGGAAAATATAGAGCTGCAAAATCAGCAATTTGTGGACAGCACCGGCTTTGAAGATTTTAAAATCTATAAATAATTTAGCTGATCTTCATATATACCAACAAAGAATAAAAGAATCTTTAATGCTAACCTATTTGTTAAAACAGTGTATAAAAAGAAATTTTCCGTTTTCATAGGCAGGTTTGCTGGTAATTTTCATTTAAAATTAAATAAAATAAATAGTTCAAGAATTATGATCTAAAGCAGGAATCGCATGCGTCAAGGAGATTACAGCTTGTAAAATTTATCAGCATAAACTACGTATTGTTTAATGTAGAATAGGAAAGTCATCCAGTAGCCAAAATACTTCATTATTGAGAACTCTTCATTTAATGTCCAGAATTGGTTGCGTGAGGGGCTCAACCCTGAATAGTAATTATTGAGGTCCCGATAAGTTTGAAACCGGTCTACTGGATTAATTTCCTTTTCTACAATGTATGTGCTTAGTTTATACGGAATTATATATATATATATATATATATATATATATATATATATATATATATATAAAGGGCTTGTGCTTATATCAAATGATTAACGTGAACCCTCGCGCAACGAATGATCGTTTCAATATTGCGCCGTTTTCTGCATCCAAATAAGGTAATCTGGATATAATACTTATCGATAGGCTTTATGTTATTTAAATGTTGAACTACATAAACCTAATGGAAGCCAATGTTACTAGTAATGCATTCGAACAGAGAATTAGTTACCTGATACTTATGTTAGGGCATTATGTTGAAATAAATTTAATTATAAAGACAGGTAAAAGGTATTTTAACTCTATATAGAGGACAATTAATAGCCAGAGGCTAAAACACAAAGGAACATACAAAAACATTATTGAATTAGGAATACTAGTGGAGGAACAATTGGAGGTTTATCTTAATAGGTGAACGAAAACTACAGAGAAATACAAATAAATTACAGTTGTTTGTGGCGGAGAACTAATATATATGTAATTTTATATTAGGTGTTTCGCACCTAGTAACCACTTAGTTCAAATATTACCAGAAGGATAAACCAAAGACAGCATGAACGGAAAGTATAATCTCGTGCTCATTCGTTTCATGCTTACTGGCAACCCAGCAGTAGTAGTCGTTATTACGCTCTTTACCCACTAAATATTTAGGTGAGGAGTGTCCTCTTTTCCCACAGTCCTCACCCAAATATATAGTGGGTGAAGAGCATAATACCAGCTCGTACTGATGAATCGCCAGTGAATGTGAACGATATAATACTTTCCGTTCATGCCGTCTGCTGCTTATCCTTCTGGTCCTATTTGAACTAGTTTGATACTAGGTGCGCAACACCTTATACAAAATTACAATTAAATAAAAAAATAAATTAGGACATTAGGTAATAAATATGAAGATCTAAGTGAGACAGAACAAATTTCAAATAAACAGAACAGTGAAGCACTTAGTAAGTTAGCTTTTTTTTTAAATGTCCTGTCAAACACAGATTATAGTAAATTTAATAAATATACAACCTCGCAATGAATCAATGCTGAACTATATAATACCAGCATTAGTAAGTTTAAACTGCAATGAATTGAGATTTTGGACGCGTAAGGAATGGGCCGCCGTCATTCCAACTAAGTTCAATGCACGTGAAATTACTGGTAAAGAGATCCGACGCCTAATCATATCATATATGACACAAATATATTGATTCAAATTATTATGGGGAGATTTAACTGTATCATATTTCGTTACCGACTACACGTTACATTTGATAGCAAATGCAACTCACCAAATAAGCAGGTTGCATCGTTAAGGAGCACTCCTTACTAGCAACCAGAATTTCTGCGCCCAGAGATCAAATCCTGCAGCTTTAAGTTCAAAGCCATGCAAGGCCCCTGCTTCGCTCCGATAGGCGCACAATGCATTTATTCCACAGTGCTACACCAACTCATGCTATTTGGTAAGCTTTTTCGTCCTGCATTGAGTACATCTATTCATATTTTTGATAACGCTCTGATAAGCTCTTAGCTGTCAAATGCAAAATATTGCCAATTCATAGCTCCATTCTAATTTGACAAACACATAGTAAAAGCCAGGACGATTGCACACAGTAATTGAGCCAAATACAGTCATACAGTGTCGTACTGTTCATGAAAATGCATAAAGAAGCTAATCGCTCCGAATTATATGCACATGTTTATCCTTTTTATAAACATCGATAAAATGTCCGTAGGAACCATTGGCTACGCGTGTTGTGAAAAATATTTAGATGAAGCTTGCAGACTTGAAATAAACTGCATTATATTTTAACTCATTCCACCAATATAGATTCGTTAATGCCAGCAATGCTGAAATTTAGTCTGTCTCGACATTCGTTGTATTGGTAGAGGCGCTTTGGTCACTACCATAAGAGAGCCTTTGAGAAGCCAGGCCCGGATAATCCATATATGCGGTATGATGATCTTATTTGTAACACTTATAATCCTCTGAACTATCTTTTAAATTACATTCCTAAAGTCCACTTGTTAATTGCTCTGTATCCTACATATTTGATAAACCAGCCATAATATAAGGATTAAATTTCTTGCAATTTATACATTATAACAATTAAGCTTACCGAGATGCCTTGATATCCACAGATGACAGAACGATATGGTGGTGACCTGAAGCAAATTTGAGATCCTTCCCAGTAATATGTATTAAGAACGATAGATGAATGTGGATTACAATAATTTATTAGCAACGAGTACTCAGATGGAACCTCGCAGTATAATGCTTGTGCAACTCAGCAACTCAATATTCATTTTCTTGGTACCATACACAGGATTTGTATTTTGAACGCCGTTTTTTTGGTACCATTTGCAGGCAGGTATATTACAAATCATTGTTTGTGTTCATATTATAATTTTGGGATTTATTATACGTACTGAATTGACTTTAAAGTCTCATTGTAGAAGACATTAAAAAGACATAACTCCATTACTGTTTGGATTCACATTCGTGAAGGTGACTGTGTACGTCTAACTGTTCCCAAACTGTTGTCCAAATATACAGTGAGTATAGGGTGTAGTAACAGCTTCTTCTGATTAGTCGCTAGTAAGGACGAAACGCGTGTGAACATACGATTATACTTTTCGTTAATGTTGGCATTTCTGTATCATTCTTGTCGTAATTGAAATACTCTGTTACTAGATATGAAATACCTAATTGACAATCGTTTGTACACGAACTAACTGATGTTGGTTTATAGTACGAAAGAAATGAATAGCGGGTGCGACAGCATAAGGTGTCCCAATAGACACTTAATTGTATTTTAGTTTGCGTTTTTACAAGTTTTTTAGCAACTGCATAATCACTTGCTTTGATAATGATGCAATACACTAAGAATAAAGAGTTTGGACAACTTGGATTGAGAGGGGCTTCAAAAAACCCACTTCAATTGAATGATCCGACCTATAAGATGCGCAAATTATATGAAAACAATAGCATATTTTTTAAATGCTGATTGACAGTATAAAATCAGGAAACTCCACCAAAAAGACGCACAAGTGTAAACGCGATATGTGAAATGTTACTTTCATAATGAATACAGTAATACCTCAATTAATTAATTATTTCTCAATTTCTGTCAGTCATTACCATAAAAGAAATTGGCTCTTGTGAAGTGCTGTCAGCGGTCGAGCTGATACCACAATTGACGGTCAGTTACATAATTCAACAAAGTACCACCTGTATATTAATAGCAGACCAAATTGTTCATTATAACATTAATAGTAAACCATGCTGCTTCAGTTATTAGTTTCATATTTTTGTTAATCAGTTATTTCCTTAACTGAATTTTCTGATAGAATTGTGGTTGGAAATTCAAGAAAATTGTATCCAATAATTTTCATCGAAAATGATATATTGATTGCCTGGAAATAGGAATTTATTTTCAGGACAGAAACTCGTTTCGATTAAGCCTAAATTTGTTTTCAATTAATGTGTTTAAGAGTCCAGAATTTATTCTATATTTTCGCCTATAATAGCCAAAACACTAAACGGATACTGTGCTAAATATATGGAAAGGGGATTGAAAGAAGTAAATACCCACTAAAGTCAACTTTTATTTTCTCGCAATTGCATGACATCTTCCTTATCTGTTATGCACTTAACATTTAATGCTAATGAGTTTTTCACAAAAGACATGATTGTCTTCATTAATGCGACATTCTGTGAAGTCAATGTGTTTCTATTAAGGTATTTATTTACAGTAAATGTAATGCGTCGCATGTTCTTTCGATGTGCAAAAACTTAATACGGGACAACAGGAAATTTTCCAAATAAGTTGAAGCAATGTTGAAATTAATGTGTTGACTACCGGACTTCACGGGATTAATTAGGAAACACAGGGGAATATTTTTTAGTGCTTAGTGTTCGGAAGCGGTTGACTATCAGATCATAAATGTATTAAATATAAAAAAGGTAAAATTAGTCTTCATATTAAATAATGCAAAAATACACAAAAATTAAATGTCTATCCGTTTTAACTGATCATAGAAAAATAATTACAAACAAAATGACAAGGAGAATTCACATGGTGCCAAGCAAATTTACGTACTCTTCATTTTAATTTGTACTCAAATTTACCTTCATTGTTCGGATTCAGGACGCTTCAAACAACCACTTCAAACCAAGTTTTACTATGACTTGCCCATTTTGATTCTGCTCAGAATTTTGATGCTGATAAGGCTCGAATTGAAGCTTATTTGTTTTGGAGTTTGTGGCTCCGTCCACTGCACCGCTCGTCCTCACACTACACGAAATATTCATTCATATGCGAACCTGTGTTTTCCACTTAACTTTCCTTAAGACTGAGCCCATGTGACATCTCTTTAGACCTAAAGTTCCAACTAGCTACTCCCAATCTGTCATTATAGAATAAACACCATCCTACCTAGGGAAGTGATATTGAATCGAAGATTTATAAAACTAAACCATCAATTATTTCTACAGTAGCGATAAGTATTGATGTATTTATTTTTAAGTATAAGCTTAGAATTTCATAATGTAGAAAAGATAATTTATTAACAAAATCGGCTTTGTCCTTTTTGGGTTCTCATAAGTTTTTGCCAGAACTTATGTGGCTTAAATTCAAAATTAGACGTTCGATTTAGTGACTTGTAACTCACTTTAAACACCATGGAAGCCGCGAGCTGCATAAACGTTTCGACAACAAATTTTAATTTCCTTTTTTGTTCATTCCATCCTTAAGGTGGATTATCTTGTGTATCGCATTTTACATGAATATTTCGACTTTCCATCCACGAACTTTCATTTTTAGGCAAACATAATGTCAACAATGTAAGCGATATTGAATTGAAATATATGTATATGATCTGATTAAAGAATGAAATAAATAAATAAATATTGTCAGAAAAAACGACACATTGCATATTCATCACCCAACCTTAGGCCTCCTCAATGATTGCCAGCTGATATAATGTCCCTCTCACATATTGACGTATCAAGGATGGCACGTTGGATCTATTAGTCATAATCGATAAATTTGCACTTCAGCCCGAAGCAAAGACTGATAAAAACATACATTTTGCGTACAATTAAAGATTGTGTGCGATGAATAGCTTCAGTGGTTTTAGGGAGTGAGTTGCGAGAATGAAAAAAAATTCCTGTTTCAAATCCCAACCGCAGTAATTCCGGCGAATACTTATGAGTGTTCAACGAGTAAGAAATTGGTCTAGTTAAATACTGTTTGTTGCGGAGAACTAAAATATATGCAATTGTGTTGAAGGTGTTGCGCACCTAGTAACAAATTATTTCAAATAGGACAAGAATGATAAACCAAAGACTGCATGAGCGGAAAGTATAACCTCTTGCACATTCGTTTCGTGCTTACTGGCGACTCATCAGTAGGAGCCCGTATTACACACTCTACCCACTATATATTTGGGTGAAGAATGTGGCATAATAGGACGGTACAATCTTCTAATTTTTTATCGGTACATAGTACCAACATGGTGGATATCAATGTATGCTAGTTGATGAATTTCATTTGATATCTTATACCATAATTAGTTCATAAAACAGCTATATATATACATAGCAATGGCCACTACGATATAACCAAGAGACTAAAATAAAACTAAAAAACAAGGCGATGCGAAAGACAATACTGTGAATAAGCATTCGTGCACACAATAGCCAACGAAGCGAACATGTTCAAATCTCAATCCATCAGAAAATGAAAAATCAGATTTCAAATATCACTCCGTAATATAATAAAAATGGCCCCTAAGCCCACACACATATACACGCAAATGTATACGCACTCACAAAACAAACCACAATAAACAGTAAAACTGAAAATCAGTCTCGTTGCCATGCTCTTAATTAAATAAAAACACAAAACGTGTACAATTAAAAGATTACAATGAGTAGCTGAGCTATCAAGAAAACAATTCGGCCTGTATCCATGATAAACAAAAAAATTATTAATTTTTCAAAATTTTCTTAAAAATCTAAAACAAAATAATACACGATTTGATAAATGTTGTATTGATTATTTTGTTCCCTTAATGATTTAAAACAATCTGTGCATCATCCTGAACAATGAGACCGGAAACAGTTACCGAAATAGCGTATTACTAATATTGTTTTTACTGATGGTCTCTAAAATCCGTAACACATGACTTTGAGAAAGAATCGAAAGTCAATCGCAAAAAAGTTGTTTAAAATAAATGAAAAGACAGGCGTCAGTGGAGTCTGAATGAAGGGCATCCCAGGCTTACTTTTTTTCTTACTCTAGGTCTCAATCTGTTCCAGCCGTTTCGGTAAATTTGAATTTCTTTATTGCTACCACAGTCTCATTCTTATATGCCTATTCACAGTTAGAAGGGAATAATTTATGTCGAATTTTTTCTGCCTGTCGCTTACACGAAATATTCCTGAAAAGTTAGCAATAAACATAGGTTGTCGGCAATTATACGTTTGCCTGCGTATTTGCGCTGATTTGTGCAACTGACGCCACATGGCGTATCATGTTTCACCACAATCGTGTAGTTGTAATTTAAATGAAACAAACATGCAGAAAAATCGCCATAACACGAAGCAAGTAGTGTTATGCAATTATAGACCAATATTGTTTTTACGTTTTGGTTGATAATCAATCCATGAGATAATTTATTTATATTTGCTAGTCTATTTCGATTCTGCATATTTTGGCAGAAGAATGTTTTGCAATTATGCCTCGTATCTTAAGCATAGCTAATTAATGAGACATTGGGTTCTGTTTTATAAATCTTGTAAACTTTCGGTATCACGTGATGCTTTCCTATAGTAAATCATATATTGGTTAGTTAGATAGGAAATATGGGAAAACTTCTGCTCGGCATTCAAGCACTATCCTTCAGAAATTGACTGCAAACATGTCTTTACTTATTTTAATCAAGGTCGTGATCTTGATACAAACACCTGAAACATTTTGTACATTCGTATGTCAGTATAAACTAAGTAGAGCATAGTGTAGAAAATGCAATTCAACCAGTAGATCGGTTTCGTCATTATCAGGAACTCATCACGTACTGGACAGAATTTGCCGCGGACAGGGCTCGAACCTGGATACGGCTGCTTCGGAATCTGGTGCACTAACCAGTGAGCCACCCTGCCGCACACTACACTACACCCAATTTTCAGCTATACACTAACTAATGTAACTTGGTTAGTCTACTTTCCCTTTAGGTGGAGCTCATATGAAATCCATTTCGACCCAAAGTTCCAACTAACCATCCCAAATTTGTCATTGCTGAACAGACACCACACTATATGGGGAAGTTATATTGAAATGAACATTTATATTATTAAAAAAAACATTGGTTGCGCGGGCGGTGATAACAATTACTTTGCTTTCAATACCTTTATAAAATATATTTATACTTAAATTCAGATTATTGCGCGAGGGACTATCATGAAGATTTCTGTTTCTTATAATGCGAAACAAGTTTTGTATAATCTTATTTGTCGAATTTTTCTGCTTTTTGGTTAATGAAAGCAGAAAATAAAATATTTTCAAAATAAGGTTAGTGAACAAAAAAACTGTTTTGCAGTGATTTTTTCGTTGTGTTACGTTCTTCCATAGAGAGCACGAATTTTGAAAATGACTACCGGTGCGTCGAACAAAATAACAATTAATATACACCAAGTAGAATTCTAAGTGAGTATGTAATAAACTTAATTGGCAAGAATCGAGTCTACTAACAGCAAAACAATGTTTGCTTAATTGAAAAAAAACTGAAATTATTCTCTTAAGCCGAATGATAAATGCCTTCTGACATAGTTCGCGTAAAAATGTTTTAAACAAAAATGAAAATGCACAAAGTTGCATTTAGGCAATTAAGCCGAACTATATAAATGACGCGATATCCGGAAAATGTTTTTATTGCTAAATTTCCATTTTCATTTGTGTCAAATTTTTGACGACAAAGCTGCCCATCATGTTCGGGACAATTTTTGTTTCTCTTAAATTGCATAATAAATCAAACAACGGCAGTGTAGACACATTTTATTTAGCAGTCAAATTTATACAAGCAAAGAAACTATTTACATGTATTAGCCTACGCCAAGTATGAACACGTCTACAAAACCTATTTCTGCGAATCATTTAGCATTTATATATTTTTGGCCGCTGAGAACTAATGCATATATAAAAGTTTGTTTTATGTTTTATCTGTCTTGTAAAAAGTAGGTCTAAACAGGACCACAAGAGTGTGCTAATATGCGAATGAGCAAAAGGTGTAATCCTATGTGCATATGTGCATCATGATTATTGGCGACCCTTCGGTAAGCATATAAACACTATAAGTTTGGTCAGGTAAAATTAAACAGTTAGTCGATGCAAACTTCAGATACATAACTGGCAGAAATATTTCCTTTTCACCTCATAGCGTCATTCATAAAAAAATTTTTGTTTAGAATGACATTATACTCCATGGGTGAAAAGTGACTCTACGAAGCATCATTAGAAACGTGATTATTAATCACGAGTGGTTGCAGGAGCGTTCTCATGGATAGCATTCATCGTAAAAATAATTCTGCTTGCCTAAGCATCAGGACATTAGCCGGTGGTTTAATTGTTGAATAATATTGTGAACAGCCGAGAGCATCATGTGAATAATATAATGCTATTGACAGAAATTACAGTTGCCTCGGCTAGAAGAGATGATAGTAAAAAAAATTTTAGTGTTTGAAGTTACTTTCATTCTAATTTGGCTGAAGTAAAATTTAATGTTTGAAAACACACGCTTTAGCATTCCAGTTTCCTTATGAAAATACCTGCTTTCGTTTTTATCACTTCCTCATCATATATGTTTTTTCCACGGCAAGAATTTAAAAATAAAATAGACCTGAACAGGTGAGTTCTATTTGTTATTTAATGCAAGGCCTTCTGTAGCATTTGGATAAAAATATCCCACCTGAAAAAAGCCTCATGGTCGGATCAACTGTGCAAATTCGAATAATAAATTCTGACCAAGCAGTGGCGGTTTAAACGCCAAAAGAAATTTATCTGCAGGTTCGAATATAAGGATTTGTTCATAAGTGTAAAATTGGGCTCTAATTTATCTTTAACGTGAGTGTACTTGAATACGGATTATTCTACGCTGTTGCCATAAAAGGTATTCGACTAACATTTAAAATAGTATACCATTGCCAAGGAAAGCAGCTACGGGGCTATAAATGAAAATTCTTGTTGATATATTTACAGAGGAGTTTGTTCACAAACGCAAAATTGAAGAAAACTGGAGGAATTCATATGTCTTAATTAAATAATGAGTATGAAAAAATAATTAAATCAATAATGTAGGCTGTAGATTCACAGTAACATTTATCGATTCGCCTCTGGTAAAATGTAAAGGCCAAGAATATTCCACTTTAAAATTTCACGCACTTCTGAGCTTTCGTGAATGCATTTATGTAATCTAGCATAAATTTTTGCGTATATTCTTATATATATATATATATATATATATATATATATATATATATATATATATATATATATATATATAGGAATTTAAATGAAGCATATATCTTTGTATACATATATGAATATATGCATGTATATATTTTTATATATAATGGTTGTATTTGTGTACGTGTACTACTTTTCTATATATGTATTTAGACATGAACGTTCGACTGACATTTGTATGTAAAGGTGCTTTCTCGTAGGTTTAAATGTACATGTGCATGCTTATATATATGTCTGATTTTATGTATGCTTATATGTGAATATATAAATTTAATTAAGTGAATTTATGTATAACTGTGTGTATGTGTGTTTGTATGCATTCATATACCTTCGTATGTTTGGACATATTAAAGTATGTATGTAATTATGCATACATTCATGTTTGTATGCATTTATGTATGTACCTATGAATGTATTTATTTATGTATATCTACGCATATGTACTTACGTGTGCATGTAAGCATGTATGTATACATTTTAGCATGTATTTATGTATCTTTGCTTGCATGTAAGAGCAAATTTAGACATATATGTATGCATGTTTGTAAACATGTGTGTACAAATTTATGTATGCATGTACGTATGAATATGTTTAAGAATGTAGATAAATGTGTATGAATGCACGTAGTATGTCTAATGATATGCACGTACATAGGCATGTGTGCATTTCTATAGGTATGTTTGCATATATGTGTTGTTACATAGGTGTAGATGGATATAAATATTTATGCGTTTGTGCAAATATATGTAATCATGCACTTATTTATATAAGTTTATATGTATTCGTGTATTTAGGTGTGAGTTCTTGGATAAATTAGTATATCATTTATGAATTATATATATATATATATATATATATATATATATATATATATATATATATGTATATATATATTAATATAAACTAATAATCGCACAAGATAGCCAAGACAATTTATCAAGTAGACCGCTTTTGCCTTTATTCAGAACTCGTCAGTACCATAATTTGCAGCGTGCAGAGCTCGAACCGGAACGCATTCACTTTTGCGTCTATCAGTTATACAACTTCAACATCTCAATCGCGCTATAAAATCCATTTATAGGCATATACCAATATATATATATATATATATATATATATATATATATATATATGTTGTTAGTTGACGGAAATTCTTGCAAGTAGTGAACAAGGTCTATATGAAGACGAAACTGATCTATTTGATGAGTTGCCTCTACTACATTGTGCAATATTTCGTGTATATCGGCAACATGCATATTTTCAAAATCCGTCTTTAAACTTCATTTTAATTTATGTTTATAAAAATCTATAAAGATATATGTGTAATTATATCTCCTTCCTTAATATTTTCTACGAATTAAATGTATTTTATTGATGAATCTATTAGTTTATCATTAAAATTTTAATTGATGAATTCACTATTGTCATTTTAGCTTCATTCATATTAATTATTATCATCATCATCATCATGAACAGCCATTCAAATGCCATTGGAAACTGATGATTCACTACTATGTAATCAAGAGAATATATTTAATTTACTAAATTAAATTTTTTAATGTAAGAAATAAATGGAAAAAATTTAAAACTGAAGGTATTGATAATAAGAAAAATAATAATTTAGAAATAATATTTAATTTGTGAGGACGAGGATCAAGTTAATTGGAGTATATTTACCAAAATAACATACAGATTTGAGACAGCCTGGACCTCTGCACACCACTATTATGGCCAAGTAATCTATAAGGCAATGTTGCATCGGCAATACAGCTTCTTTGTGATTTTCACTTTATCGGGTGCTAAACTCCACCAAACCTCGGAGCTAAATCTCCACAAGTAAGTCAAGAATGTTACAAAGATAATTCAAGTAGAAATCTGCAAATATATCACTACTTCGCTCAATTCGATATCATGTCATTCGATTTCCAACCAAGAATAACGATGCGCATGTGGATGCCATCCTGGGAGACGAACGTGTTCTTTACTATTCAATCTGAATGTTGTTTCTTTGTAGATTGTTTAACGAGGAACACTAGTTGGCCGATCCAAAAGCACGTCTAGCGATGTCAGCGTTGCTTATTCTTTGTCGGTAATCTATATGTACTATGCATGCTTCTCAGATAGCGGTGTTTGAATGCGCGTGAACTTAAAATCATAAAGTCTAAAGGGCCGAGTCTTACTAGCGTATAATAAATCTGCAAGTACATATGTATTGTGTACACAATCTTCAAGGCAAAGTTGAATACTCGTGTTTCTCCAATAATGGCGAAGGTCTGAGAGAGTTACTCTGGATTGTGTGATTATTCTGTTCATCTCGTCGGTCATATAGAGTGAGTTATTGATAGAGCTACCAGGATATATAAAATGAACTACATCCATATATTCAATTTGCAGTCTCAGAGTTGATACATGTAGTTAGTTTTCATGTATGAGTATCTTATATTTAGAGTATACAAGTCTCATACCGCAAGACGGAACACAGACTGCAGATATATTCATGACGATCTGAGCACAATCTTGGTTGTTGAGAGAACTTCGACTCCTGAATCCGGAGCGCACAAAAGAGTATGGTATAAAACGTCATCTATTAGAAGGCAAAACACAAATGGGGAGGTGGATAGCTTTGAAAAACCCCACAGTTGTCTGTTAATGTTCAGTACACTTAATAACAAACTTTTGTGCACAGAGTGCACATAATGTATGCAAATTAATTGGAAATACCAATTTTTGGCAGAATATCGATTAATATATTGAGACACCTTGAGACAAGTGTACCCTTGAAGTCTTGAACAACGGCCAAGTTACACGGCGATATGCATGTCACTGTTCAATACCTTGCCTCAAGGTAAACTATTATCCATAATATCTCACCTAGGCTGGAATCCGGCTTGTTCTTCATTGGTTTGTGATTCACACGAAGCGCTAAGGTGGAATATGAAAATTTAAGCAAATAACGCAGATATGACTCGTAGCGATCTTATATCTAGATGGTTATCACAAGTAGTATAATTGCCTTTCGGAAGATATAAATAATGGTCGACTTATTCCAGGCAGGCAACACAGTCTCCTTATTCCATATAGTACGAGAAAAGCTAATCCACACCGGAGGAATTATGTTTTCACTATCTCTAAATTAGCGCGGGAGCAAATTATCAGAGCCTGCAGCTTTGCGATATTTAAGTGATAGGATTGCCTTATGTATTTCTAGCTCAGATAATTGCTTAAGATTAGCATTCTACAATTTTGATGCAGACATAATTTCTTAGATTAGAAATGACGGAGGTGCCCAAGAAAAATTATCTTTGAAGTGTTCAGTCCACTATTCAAGACGACACATTTTAATGGTTATTGGATTGTTGTTACTGTAATTTATCGTTTAGATGACTTATAATATTCTCGGAAATTTAGCGCAAATTGGTTGGAATGATTATTAGCTATTTCCTGATGCAAACGCTTTTACCATAAATTTGGCCTTTGTGGTTCAAAGGGATTCAAGATCGACTTTTACGCTCTGCTTAACTTGGCGTATTACGGATATTATTATAAGTCGAGCTGGTAGGAATTTGATGAATGGTTTCGACCAAATTACCCTTTCTACAGGAATGTAGAATGCCATGTACAATAGTATCTGCTTTGTGCATAAGGGGTATTATTTTGGTTTGAAATTACCCCATATTTGTTGTAAAGACAGCTTGCGAGATGGTCTACATCTAGTTGAAATTTATCGTTATTTATTTTTGCAGCATGTGTGACTGCAAATAAGCAACAGTTAAGCGTATGATCTTTTCGACACACTTATTCCGAAGCAAACGAAATTCCTGGATACAACCACAGCATCTAAAACTAATTTCTGCATGCTCTATTTGTGCTCATCATTCTAGCGGTTGGGGCATGCCATTTGGCTCAACTTCTTGGAAAAATTCTAAGTTTGATTTACTTAGGTATAATTGATGTTCATCGCAACTGTCCAACAGTTCTCCATAATTATTGGTGCCCATTGAGTTTAAAGTGTGTCTGCCACCAAGATGAAAATGTACGACCTTCAGCGTCCAACTTGTGCGTTTATATCACGCTTAAACAAAAATGTATCTGAACTTATTGATCTTGTTTTACAAGAGCTTAGGATGAATTACAAAACGTACTTGCTGTCGTCCATTCAGTGATCGGTGGGAGCATTTACGAATACAACGAAAAGGCAACGTTGATTAAGGTTTCTCGCATTGAATTTAAAACACGTATTTAAGTGTACTGCACAGAGTTGGATGTTTATTAAATGAATCAATTCAGTTAAACTAGCATTAGATTATAATCTAGGCACAATACTGACGCCACATTGTCACGCTTGAAACTACTCCGAGGAACCAGGTGTTCGAAACCAATAACGCGTAAATAAAAAGGATGCGCCCAGTTCTGCAATGCTCGTAGGATCTTGCATTCTGGTTTCAGATACACAATATGTCGATTTCTCACTTATCCAACGTACATGAAAGAGCTTCTTTTTGTCCAGTTGTTTTCAATGTTCGCACATTAATTGCGCTGAAGTTAAAACCTAACCTAGTTTTAATGAATGTCAGTATATTTGACCTATTTTAGATATTTTGCAATCCAATGTTTGATTCAGTGCTATGATAATCACCCACTATATTCATATTTTTATTATTAGATTGAGATTAGGAAAGAGAGAAAAGACGTGGAATCGTAGATGGTGACTTTATTAGCCTGATTTCGCTTATCCACCCTGCACGACTCAGCAGATTATACAACCCTTTTTCCGGCTCTTCGTTCAACGCAATATAAATTCATCGAAGTTCGTAATTTTCATTCTTGTTGCTAATTGTTAGCACCTCGCAAAGACCACTATTTTTTCTTCAAATTCACAAACTGCGTAGACTTCTTAGAAAAAATTAACTTAGGTTTATTTCTTATATTTTACGGATCATGCTTATTATATGGATTATGTATAAAAATAAATTGAAACCATGTGACCAAATTCTGCTTAATTTATAAAGAATAAATTTACAATTTCCGGAAATTTTATAAAACAGCAAAATTGCTAAAAGAAAATTTTTAAATCGCAAGGCATTGTTAGATAAAAATAAAACTTCAATAAAACATAATTTCATGGTATTTCCAATACTTTTCTAGGGCGTGAACTAGACGAAACTTAGAGAAAAAATTATACATTTGATTGTTCTGAGGAAGGAGATGCTGTAATTTTTTTCTCATTCTATTGCGATTTCTCCTAATTTTGGCAAAACTAATGTTGTTCTAGCAATACAAATCAAAATTAAAAATTTTAACAGTGCATAAGCATATCTAAGCTATTAGGTATACTTCAAAATTCGACGCTAAGCATTTTAAGTTCCAACAACAGTTGCCCCAGTCTAGATGGCTGGACCTTAATAGCCATTTCACGATACATTATTTTCAAATTTATGATTTCTTACAAAAGAAAATAAGCTAGCAATAGCGAAGAGAAATATTCCAAATTGTTTTTAACTTGCATTCTCACCAATTCAATTTGAGATGGCTCCCGAATTCAGAAAGTTTTACGAATGAAACCTGCCTATTGATAAACTGTCTCAAATTTCGAGATAAAT
The DNA here is from genome assembly GCA_029291075.1 of Eudiplozoon nipponicum. NCBI lineage: Eukaryota > Metazoa > Platyhelminthes > Monogenea > Mazocraeidea > Diplozoidae > Eudiplozoon > Eudiplozoon nipponicum. The sequence goes on along the minus strand of JAQBSW010000836.1, from coordinate 97,711 downwards.
TTTTAAACATATGGCAAGCTTCTCAACTACGATAACAAATCAAATTTTGCGCATGCCTTACTTACTGTTTTGAAACTTGCAAAGGAGTTACCTTTTAAATAACGAGGATATGTTCTCAAACATTTAGAATGTCTATAAATACAAATTATCTTTGGTGTGTTGAATCGTTTGTAGTAGGTGTGTTAGAAATGAAACAAGAAAATGTACCATTAGAAATTCAGCATGCTACGAAATTTACGTTTAGATGTTAAGTTGTTAAACAATCTTGCTCACATACCTTGACTAACATACATATGAAGATTTGTAAAAATAACAAATTATTGTCTACGGAATTCGGGATAAAATTTATTTAAATTACGTCTGTGAGCTTTATATAACACGAAAATCTCCTTATATCTGCATTTTTCAGTATAAATCAAACTTTGTTTCAGAGAGGAAAGGCAAATCCAATAAGGACGAAAACGGTTTATGCTGACAAGTGTATGAACAATGGAATTGGTGTTTATACACATTTCGCAACCAAAATTTAAATCATACACAAATCGACATATATTCAATCATGTATTAGGCGTTGCGCATCTACTAACAGATAGGACAAAAGTCAGCATGAACGGCAAGTATAGTCTCATGTACAGAGGTCTTTCTGGCTTATGGGCGATTGAGCGGCAGGACCCGGTACAACGCCATGTACCCTCTATATATTTGGTCATGTAATGAAGGTGGTAATGGTTGAGTAGCCTAAACATCACATACGATATCAAAATGAAACCAACAATTGTCCGTAATTTACAATTCCAACATGATAATCAGGAACGCGTGCAGAGGCTAGATACGCCAGTTTGATTCAGAATAATACAGTTGTTGTGAAATGCCGCGGAAATCAAATATTGCATGCGCTTCTTCGTTGCACACCAACTATGTTTAGCGAGATTTTTAGTTTGTGTTAACCAATGTAAGTGTAAAACACAAATAAATATTTTAATTATCCGGTCTCGCTCTGCCACTATTATGATATTCTGAATAAAATGCTAATTTATTTCGTAAATAATTGACAAAGCAGATATGTTTTTAACGTGGTAATCTTTTTAGGATTCCATTTGATTAGGTGAACTGTCACAGTTTAATAATAATCAACAATACTCACGCACACAAACACCTATTAAATCCAATAAGTTGTCATATATAAACTACATAAAGTCATAAGAAAATAAACAAAATCAGACTCTTTTACATCAAATTCAAGTTTGCATGCTTGAAAAAAACTCAACTCTGCTTGCCGCTAACCTGTCGCACAGCATAGCAAATAATCATCGGAAAATGACGGAAAACTGAATAACGAAGATCAGACCAAAATCTATCGATATAAATATAATGGAAACAAAATTGATACGCGGCTCTGACCTTTAGTACACTTGTATACATTCTACTTGACAGGATATGCAATCACGAGTATATGAAATACAAATTTATCATTCATTGCCTGCGCGGGTGGTGCTAGCATTGCTTTAAACTATGTACACAAGCTTGAGATAAACACCACTTGCACAATCAATAACTGTTTAATTGCATAAATGATAGAAATATGGCAAAAGCTGCAAAAGGTTAAAAAAGTTGCCGGCATACACATTTTGCAGCCAAGATTTCCAGGCAAGAACAATTAATGCAAGACCGCTGGAAATTAAAGATGCATATCTCCTTTTGTTTTCCATATATTTGCGCTTGGGTTTTATTCTGATTAGGCAGTTTGCCGTCGAGCTCTGATGATAAACTTAGAATGTTGAAACGTGTCAGAACGTCTGAATAACGGTAGATTTTCTATGCTATGCCACTGGCTTGATGAAATGTGATTGGTGTTTATCTCAAACTCGCAAACGTGATTTAAGGAATTTTGTCATAACCCACACTATCGATGATTGCTTGTTTCTCATTTAATCAACTGAATGTGAACCCTTGACATTGATCAACTGAAGGAATGTACCCGTGTAATTAAATAATCACGAAATAAATCGGTCATTTATTCACAATATGTATACACTCGCATATTCTATGGTATTTTTTCTCAAAAAATGATATTTGTAATAGAAAATTCAAAGAATAGTGTAATGATTTAAGTACATCCATATATATATATATACATGTATATAAAAGTGTCATTCCAGTTGGCATAGAAAAAATAAATTTTTTCAGACAGGAATTATTTCTTTCCTAATATTTTCTTAATCTCGTTCAGACGAATGGATTAATGCGGGATTCTAACACAAATTTGTTTTAGTTCAAACGCTGGTCACGGTTTATCCTAGAAAGTCATTGAAGAGTTCCACGATCTACTTGATTAATTGCCTCTATTACATTATGTAAATTTATGTTTATACTGACAAAATATATACTATAAAAATCCTGCCATGAAATTTGAATTCAATATGCATGATTATGCATAAATATACTAATGCAAAGACACATATGGGAAGAAACATATAGATTCATGAAAATTGGTATGATTATTATCTTTGAAAAAAACTGGAAAGTTTCTTTGTTATATGTTTATTTCTCAGCTCAATTTAAAGAAAAATATTTTTAAGGGCAATTTGGGATAATTGCATTAATAATTGATAAAGCTATTTATTTAATTGCACAAAATAGTGGAACACTGATGCAGTGCCTCAATCATACAATTAATATTCTACAATAAGCAATCAAAAACAGCGAACTGGAATCTGGCATGCACGTAGCAGGAACTGAACTGAATAATACAAAACAAATATACAACGTTTTTGTTAATGAGTTATGATACAGGAAGTTAAAGTGCATTAAATTTAATTTCAGGGCAGCAATAAACACCACGAAAGCCTCGCATTGTCTGGAGTAGAAGATTGTTTGGATGGAAAACATAACTCGCTTGGCAGGTATTAATCAGTGAAGAAAAAGCCATAACTTTGACTGCGAGCTCGCCTACAGAATCAAACAGACAGCCTCCACGAAGCCACTTTACAGACAACATAAATTGTTTTTAAATAGTTTAATGCCCGGTCGCGTTATTTGCATTGCGTGTCCATAAGAGAATTCAGGAAAAACTCGTTAACTAGTTCAGAGTTTCTTTGCATTCCTATAATTATATTTAATGATTTAACTATGCAGGTAATAACCTTCTGTAATGCCGCCAAATGTTTCTTACAACATCATTTCACTAATATTATTTTTATTGTTAGAATAATTATTGATATTATATCTATTTTTTCAATTACACAATTAGAAATATATACATATATAGATATATATAAATTTTTATCAATTGCGCCGAATCACTCCCGTGAACATTTCACAAATAAGCTACATGGCAAAACAACCAAAATGACTATATCGAGGTCGTTTTTTCAAGACTGCTTATTCCGATTAAGTGCGATGCACAATTCACATAGCGTATAGTGTCACAAATTTGTTCACAAAGTACCAGATGGAAATGCCAATGTCAGCAAGTACAAAATGTGTAATCTCATTTTCGCACGTGTTTAGTGCTAACTGGTGACTCATTAGAAGCGGACACACTACACAATAGATTTTCCAGTTATTTAGTTAAGAAATATGGGACAGTTGGACGTTGTAATATCATACACACAGGTGTTTTGGGCCCACCGGGCTACTCATCAGCAGCGGACGGCACTACGCATCACCTCCATAATGTCTTTAGTTAAGAAATTTGGGAAATTTAGACATTGCAACCACAATTACATACGCATTTTTTGCAATTTAATGATGCATCAGAAGCGGACGAGACTAAGCTGCAGATTTTGGTCAAGTAGCGTAGACAATTTAGACAATAAAGTTTCATATACTCTCGCGTTCTATGCTAACTCGCGATTCACCAGAAGCGGACGACACTACGTTACAAATTATCTGATGGCTTCTTCAAATCAAGTTTAAAAGTTTGAAGTAAACACCAATCCCATTTGTATTTAACCAGTCGTCGACCAGCATAGCAAAATGACCGCCAGTCGCACGCACTGACGTGTTTCGCCCCTCCATGATCATCATCAGAGTACGACGGAAAACTGACTAGCGAGAATCAAACCACAATGCATATATATGAAAATCAAAATTAGATATGCGACTCTCACCTCTAGTAGTCTCGCATACATTGTACTTGACTGGAAATGTCGGCTGCACATATATATATATATATATATATATATATATATATATATATATATATATATATATGAATAATTCAATAAACCAATCAATACTTGCGCGGGTGGCGGTAACAATTGTGATTGCTTGGTTAACAAATGCAGGACAGTTGAACAGTGCAACTTCATAGACAAACACATATTCAGTTCTAACTGGCAAAGCATTAGAAACAGAGGATACTGCACGAAAAATCTACTATTTACTAGTTCAAAAATTTTCGAAAATTTGACGGTGCGTTCTCATATTCGCACGAGTTGAGTGCAAAGTAGCAACTGTCCAGATTCGGACGGCACTTTGTTACAAATTCCTTATTTGCTTGGTCAACGCATTTGGGACGGTTGGAAGGTGCACTCTTATATGCGCACGCGTAGAGTGCACTCTAGTGACTCTTCAGATGCGGATGACGCCACACCAGATAATCACTATTTGATTGGTCAAAGAATGTGGGGCATTTGGACTATGCAATTGCATGTACGCGTGTGTATTGAAGCAGTGGTAGAGCTAATTTCTAATAAAGACACCGACCGTGTGACGCCGAGCATTGCAGACCGTGTGTAGTATCTACTAAATCTGCAAAAGTAATCAAATCACAGATAAGATATATAAGAGATTTCTGTCCTAGCAACCTAGATTAACTGAAAAGAAGGAAGTTGCAAATTATACTACAAACGAAATTTCTAAATAATTCTTACTTAATATTTCGTTTATTACATTAAAATCACGATAAATGTCTACAACTAGTAAGTTATCTAATAGGATGTTTAATGTTACTTTAAGGAGAAGCCCAGTTGTGTGGTAAATTGTCCGTTTTTCAATAGGATTAGTGCTTCACCAAAAAGGACTTACTTATCAATGATATCGCGTAATATGGATTCAGCTAGTAAATTATTGATTTGAAATCAATAAAATATTAACGTCTTCACTCCTCGGAATGATCATTCGATTCCTTATCATGAAGATTTTGATTGGTCGCGGTTATCAATCTATTAAGATTTCTCCTAACAAAAGACGCAGTTAAGGCACGCTGTTAAACGACAAAATACCAATTTAAATCAAGTATGTATGCTTGAAAAAGTCGCGAATCACTTCTTATGATATTTGCTAATTTTTTCTTCACTTGGATCCTCTAGTATATCGCTTTCATCCTGACGTTTCAATTAACGAACCTCGATCCATGATAATTTAAAGGAAACCATACCAACTGGAGAAACTATATGGCGAGATTTGGTTGTATGTTCATTGTCGGCATAAACCAAACATAGCTAAAGATAACACCTGCAAATCACCTAACAAACAGGTTTCGAGCTTACTGACTAAACATTTTTTAGTTGCCTGAAGTTCTGCGGCCACTTAATCATTGTTCTAGAATTTCGGAAGTCACCCTCTACGACACGGAAACCGCGCATTGAATGCAATTTTTGCTATTATACCAATATAGATTTTGTGAATCTTAACTTTAGATGAATCACTGTGGATATGGAAATTAGAATTAATTTCCAATAAGTCTAAAATGGTCTGCCATCGCGAAGTATACGTGTTGCGAACACGAGACTTAAGCGTTTAAATTTGGCATAAGAAAGCCAATTGTCGCACAATTTCGATACTTTCAGTGAAGAATTTAGGACTAACGATTGTAATGGATAATTTCTTTCATTCGAATTAATAACTGATTGACTGCAACTTTACGTTTAGTGAAGATAAACGACGTACCAAATTGTTTTTGGAATTACTTTGTTTTAATTCGACTTCACTAGAAGGTCATTTCACATAGGATAACGTCTTTGCATCTGTATAATGCTAGTGATAATTTCGATCGAATAAAAGTAATAAACTTTACAAATTTATTCAAAATTGATTGTGTATCTAAATAAGAATAAATAGAAATGTGTGTAAAAAACTAAAAAAAAATATACCGATGCGTGCGTATTGTCACACACCTGTTGCGTTCTATATTCTGCTTCGGCAAATTTGTTGCTAGATTACGCAAATTTACCCGTGAATTGAATTTCATATTGCATACGGGCAGTATATATATATATATATATATATATATATATATATATATATAAACCCTCATACATTCAAAACTAAAAATTAAATTGAAATATGTTAAATAGCAATACATCCTGACTTAAAAATATTTTATATAGAGATATTGCGCAATTGCAGACATGCTTCACCATTTGATTTAAAACAGGATTTTAAATTGTATCGTTCATTCATTAGCGTAATTATTCGTCATATGATTGAAACCTTGCATGTGTGTTCTCCAGACATGTCATTTACGAAAATTACTAATTAGAATAACTGGAATGTGCTGGCAAAATACGAAATTATGTTGATAAACATACTGCAGCTTGATTTATGCAAGAAGAATAATCATGTTCGGGTACTGAGCTTGAACTGAAGGTGATGCACGCAATTAATTGGTTGTATCTTTGTTTCACAATATCTGCACGCTTTAAATAAGTATATTTAATTTATGTTGCGATTCAGCATTTTCCGGTTTTAAAATGGATTCAATAACCTATTTACATTTAAGCGTTATCAATATATAGACAAATCCAGTCATCGTAATTTAATTTAATGTATTTATATATACCTTCACAGGCATAAAGAGGATATTAACAAATGTTTTAATAGATTTTATTAAATATAGTAACTTTACGTTTATGAAATTGGCTAAAAAACATGATTGTTTTTATCTTATGACATGATGTATTAACGACTTACTCAGATTTTGGAATTTTGCACAACTAACGCAGATCATGGATAGTTTGTTTACTGGTAACCACATAAGCGATAATACATAACACACTACTCAACATAGGTACGAATAAAGGCTCATATTTCTCCATTGACCAATTTAATTGAATAATTGATGCTTCTGGAGTGAAAAAGGAAAAATTATGGAAGATGTAAACTGTCATTTGTTTGCAATATACATTACCAGTAAGAAAGAGTATGGTTCAATTTGAAAGAAAGCCTTATTCAGTAGCGTTTTAATAATTACATATGTGTGCACGCACAAATCCGAAGTCCGGCATTCCACTAAAACTATACTATCAGTAATCCACAAACAAATTAATTTTATGTATTCAGTTTGTGCCCATAGCTTATTATAAATATATATATATACATATATATATATATATATAAGAAATTAAGGAAAAAATAAAGAATTTGAGGTTTTTTAATAAAAACACAGAATTTATTAAAATAATTTAACAATAATTGATTGCGCGAGTGCTGGTAACAATTCTTTAAATCAAGTTTGCGAGTTTGAAGTAAACACCTATCCCATTGTATTTAACCAGTCGTCGAACAACATAACAAAACCACCGCCAGCCGCAACGCACTGACGCGTTTCAATCTTCCATGATCATCATCAGAGTACGACGGCAAACTGACTAGCGTGAATCAAACCGCATTGTACATATATGGAAAGAAAAATTAGATATGCGGCTCTCACATCTAGCAATCTTGCATACATTGAACTTGACTGGAAATGTGGGATTGGTGTTTACTTCAAGCTCGCAACAAACTTGATTTAAAGAACAGAATTTATTAATTAAAGAAAATTAATTTTAATATGCTATTTATCATTTATTAATTTAAAAATTTTTTAGAGTTGATTTTAGCAAAAATCGCTCATCTAGCCCTTTTTTGTAATAACTTGAGGTCAGTCAACTTTTGTATGACTGTTTTTTTACTTGATAAATTCATACCGTATTAAAGATTAAACATATTATGAAACATATTTTTACAGCACAATTAAAAACACAAAATACAGCTGACAAAGAAACGGGGTCGTTTGCGCAGCCGCCGATCACATGTTTTATAAAAGATTACACATCAAAACAAGCGGATTTTAGGTGCCTTTTGAAAGCATGAAATAAAAAGGAGGTGCGAATTGCGAAATCTGTCAGCTGCAACCTCCTTTCTCCATAGCTCAATGGACGAAGTTATAGTTTGCACGAATTGGATTTGAGCTAGAGAAGTTTATTTGTGTTCGTGTGTGCAACGCTGAATCTGCGTTTCATGCTGTCTGTTCGGTGTTGTATAATTTAATAAATTTGGAGAAACTTCGTTTATCATGCTTCTTAAAGTTTACTTTACAAATAAACAGCTACTGAAATCGAGTTTAGTTATAGCGAAAAGATTATTAACCTCGGTGTAATAAATGCTTCATAACATATATTGTTCTTGATAGGTGTATATCTAAAGACCGAAACAAGCTGACAACATGTTATATTCGTGGCCGCACAGAAATTTAACTGCTGAAATTTATTATCAAGACTACTAAAAGTGAGAGTTGCATCTTTAATCTTTAATACCTTACATTCACATTGTGTTTTAATTTACATTGATCAGTTTGCTTCTATGCTCCGATAATTAATACAGAAGTTTGGAACGCGTCAGCACAGTTGATTGAAGTTAGCTTAGCTATGTTTTACTATTAGCTATATAAAATGAGATTTGAGTTTGTCTCAAGATTGCAAACTTGATTTAAAGAATTTTATATAGGTATTTAGTTAGACCTTTCTTTTTTGGAATTAAAAGTGCAATTCAACCGAAGTTTTTTAAAGTAGACGCCGGTATCAGTGATTTACCAAAACATTTTTTTTAAATAAACTGTTTTAGACCAAGTTTTTACTTGGATATTCGCCTGAATAAATAGTTCCCACAATTTAAATTCTGCGCATTTAACCTAAATGTACGTGGCTATTAGTCGCAACAAATTAAAATGTCTATTTACCGGCCTTAATGACTATTACAAGTTATAATAAATATTAGATCTATTTTATGTATGATTACAACAAATAACAAATTTTCCTATGTACGGAGTTATGCTTATTAGCATTAGAGTTTAACGACAATCCTAAACCAATTTTCTTATAAACTATTTGTTGGCTTGTTTTTGTTAACTCACTTCAATTGATGCACCAGTATAGCTAGTTTTGGTGTATTTTTAAGTGTTCATAAACGCATGAAAACCAGTAAATATAATACAATTGTGCAAGCCAGTGATGCGTAATTTTCCCTTCAGTTTATCTAATATATTCAGAAAAATGTAGCAAGCAGGCATTTTTCTGTAATTATTCGTCCAGTTCCGTATTCACAATTTGGATAAAAATAGAGATCCACTTTTAAACAAATCTTCTCTGAATCAAATAAGCTTACAAATCGGTTTCTCTATCTTGAATTACATTAGAGAATCAAAATATTTTAAGTATGCTATTATCAAATTTTAGAAATTTCTAAAGATCTGTCGCCACTTTTTATAATTGTCTTGATAATAAAAGCTTAAAGTCATTCAATGTTCAATAATAAACTGTCTTTGAAACCTTAGGTTTATAAACTATCCTTCTACAATACAAATTTATTTCGATGTTCGCCCGTTTATACGTAGTAGCTTATTTTACAATTAGGGTATTTTTTAGTGTTCTTGCCTTTGCTATTTGTAAAGTAGATCAATTATTACGTGTGAACTGTTCAATATCATCTATAAAATTTAGCTCTAGTGAGCGCAAGACATCTTATTAGATAAATGTTACACAAAATAGTCAACTTTGCAACCATATAAGTGGGTAGTATTTATTCACAATTCTACATTGAAATTGTAAAGCAAATATAGCAACGAAAACGTAACTTTTGGCAATTACTTATAGATTGGAGTCATAGCAGTAAAGTTTGAATCGGTCTAAAACCAGGTAATTCGTTTCAAAAGAAGACCATATCTGATAAAAAATGGAAAATCGTCCCTGTCCTGAAAACAATTTATATCTAAAAGAATTATTTTAAAGTTTATTGACAAAAATTCTGAAGTTACATTTTTTATTTTTAGATTATTTTACAATGAATTAGTACACAGGTTTGCGTAATTGAAGTAATTGATTGTGCATTACATTTGGGTGGAATTAACATATTTTGCTCTACATCATTTTGTCAAATTTGGGATAAAATCTAAGCAAATTTTATTTAATAAGTCACAAAATTAGAAAGTTTCGTCAATTTGACCGTAAAATGTTGACTCGTAACCTTATTTAATCAATGAGTTTATTTCGATCAAATAGCAGGTCTATTCTCTGTATTTATAATCATTGGTCAAGTCCACTTATTATCGATTCTAATTATCATTTAGGCGAGGGTAAATAAATAAAGCGGACAGTACCCTAACGGCTAATATTTACGTATCAATAAAGCCAGACAGGTTATGAACGTTGATGTAGAGTTTTGCCTTACATACAGTGGAAACATACAACTTTCTGCCTCTACAAATTTAAATGACAAATTTTGAGACACGACTTTATTGAACTCGGAAAGTCTTCCTTAGAATATTTCATACATGTGGCCGAAGAAGGTTGCTGTTAGCAACTGTCTGAAATCAAACTTTTACTATTAGTTAACAATCTAAGTATAAAGAAGCAAAACAGCTAAATTTTAGAATTTTAATGTCCGTTTCTAGAAACGATTACAATCTGACTATTTTTTGTCAGTCTAGATTAAGCTATCTGCAAGAATTTTCCAGACAGATTTTCTAGTAGGCGTCTTCATTTTACATTTACGTTGATTACTTCAAATTTAAATTATGATTCTCATTCAACTTTGCCTCTTTAAGATGCCATGAGAAAACTGATTCTGATTAACAACAAAATGCAGAGCGGCATATTCACAATTGAGTGAACTTAACTTAATTTTAATGTCGTGGTCATTTAAAATAATTAAATACACAATACGTGTCTCAGTGAAGGAGTCATTATTTGATCATATTCACAGTGTAAATATTGGATTTGCGAGATATCCTTTGAAACTACTATTTGATGCTTAAACAAAACACTCATTTCCATAGAGTCTTCTTAAGTTTGTTAAAGTCTTGGTGTCTATTTTATTGCAGTACCAGATTTCGATTTCTTCAATGATTAATTTATCAAGAAATCATAATTTTTATTGCAATACACCAAAAAGGCACATACAAATTATTTTATTTAATTGCAGTATGTTGGGTTAAATGCTTGAACTTTACTAGCAGTACCGCAGTCTGCAGTGATTCTTTACGCAATATAAACGGGACCATAACCTTATAGGCAAACTGGCACATTAATCGGAAATCATGTGTCATGCAACACAGGAAAACCGCAAACAAAGTAAATGATTGATAAACAAGAAGATTTTAAAAAATTATGAGGCATTTTTGACATTTTTAGAATACATGGAAAATTATTTATCGTGTTGTGTAACAATCAGAATAAATCAAATACTTTATTTGTTCCTTAGCTGAATACTCGGAGCATATTGACATGAAACGCATCGCATGATGGTACGACCATCACGTCAGTCGTGATCTTTTCAAGCCAACATTGACAGTATTAAAGAAACACACAACTACGCATACCAATTTATATATAATGAATTAAACTAATATGGCAGGATGCAATTATATACAGATTTCAGAATAGAAAAATCGATGCAATTGCTTTACTGTACCAGTTCCCACTCTAATGTAGGCACTATTCCGTGCTAGGCAGAATTGATGCGCTTCGAAATCGTACGTCTCGTGTTCTACGCCACGGCAGTGTCGCATTTCACGTTAGTTTTAGTCAGCCTTTGCTTCAATTTAGTATAATTTCTTTGCACTATTGACTAAGTTGAATAGGGCGTGTTAAATTTTGCTCTGAATTCGATTTCTGCTTTTTACTTCATCGCCAGCTGCCTTTCAATCGCATATTATTATATACATTTGAAGAAAAGCGTTAAATCTGTTTATTCTGTAGGTAAATTCAATTGGAAATCAGAATAAAGTTTGACTATTGCAATTGGATATATAAAGATATATGAGCACGAATTACCGTAATTTACGGACTACACAGTGCAATTAAAAAATGAATTTTCTTTTAAAAAATAGAAAATGTGCCATATAGTTATATGCGTCTTATGTTTAATAAAACCTGACGTAAGAGAACAATGAAATTAAATATTGTAAACAGCAGAAAAACTGTCTGGTACTGTTCCGTTCTGCTTTAACTAAAAATCTGCATTAGCATTTATGTTAAAGACCCTCGGCATGGTATTATGTCTATCTATTATATTAATTACAATCAATGATTTCATCTTTTTACTGTATGTAACTATATTACCTACCAAATTGTTGTGTCATTCTATTTTATTACCTACGATTTATACATATCTGGATACCTCAATATGATAGGACTATTGAATTGGATTTGGTCCAGAAAAATAACATCGATAGTTATGGCGCATACAAATGGCGCCTACGAAGAAACATGCTTACAAAGCCGCGTTGCGACTCAAGACCATCAGTTACACAAAGGGTCAGAGAAATATAACAGCTAGGAACGTGTTAAGCATCATCGAGTCAATCGTACGAAGGTGAAGGAGGTTAGTGGATGACCGGCTTCAGGTCACGAGGACATAGAAGGTTTTCCATGGGAATAAAGCGAGATGGCCAGAGCTAGAGGACAAAAGGTAGTAGCGGCTCCACAGTCTCTATTAGACTCAAGGCAACTGTGATGGCATTTGACATGAAGATCAGAACTTTGTGGTTCTTGTGTTGTATGAGAAGGTGACATAATACCATTATATCAAGATCAGCCATCTGGCAGCTGAAACCAAATTACGAAGAAAATCTGGCCATCTTCCGCATCTACTATAAGAACAAGATTACTGGAAATAAGATTTAGCCAGACCATATCACGAAAATGGACGAGGTTCCACGCACCTCCGACAGTCGTGCGTGCTGTTCTGTTGAGAAATTAGTGACCAATATACTATCTACGCGTACCACAGGGAATAGGAAGTCATAATACACTGTCGTATACTCATGCCAGGCCAATCGTAAGAGGTTACCACAAGTAGCCATTTTCAAGGAATGGCACTGCCAAAGGAACATTTCCCGGCCGGGATCAGTAAAGGTCAACCCAGAAGGTTAGATTGACAAGGAGATGACGACCGAGTAACTGTAGAAAATATTTGTCGGGAGACCGGATAGTTATTTCTGCATGTATCCCTCCCTGGTGTTCTAGAACTCGATGCGCATCCATCTCGAGTAAACCATTAGTGACCAATTGAAGCAAACTAGCTGAGATTTCGCTAGAGTTTCAGGTGGATAAACAAATAAACCTTATACGTTAAACGTTACATTTAGCATGTCTTTCATGGTAAAATTGCGGAAACTGGCGAACGCGCCTTTATCATGACGTTGAGTCAACGCCGTGCTAATTACGCTACTATTTGCCAATTATTTGTCGATGCTTGCATCGGTCTTAACTCTCAGCCGCGGTATCGTGAAAGTTGGAATTTTCACTGAATGGCCAGTTAGCAACAACTATTCTGAATTGGAAGATGCCATGTAACTGGCCATGTTTGATTTTTAATTTAAAAAATTCTAACATTGCAACACATGTAGTTAAAATGGGCATTTCTTACACGACTTTGAAACTTTGATCTTATGTAGAGAATTATTTCAAATTTTACCTGAAACACTAGTAAGACTTCAGTTTGTCATTTCTGTTTTACTGCCGTCCTTTCATTAATCTATTTCCCAGAGATAACATTGCTGTTCAGGACAAACCACTTTTGCACTAAATTAAAAATTTGACGACATGGTCAGTGAAGGAAATAGAACACTTTCATTTAAATTCTATATATATATATATATATATATATATATATATATATATATATATATATATATATATATATATAGTTACATCCATCGATATTTATGCCTAAAATTAGAAAATTGGCAGACAATTCCAATACAAAGATATTATAATTTTGTAAATCCTTTAGCAAGTAATTATAATGATTACTAGCGTTAGTAATTCTCCCCGTTCCAGTTAGAGGCACCTTTAATGAATGGGACAATAATTAACACTGTCATGCACATGTTTGCTTACAGGACATTTTAGGTTAGTGGGCCGATACAAATAATTTATCAAAGAATGTGACCTTTAGATAGGCATCGATTCAGAAGTTCATCGAATATATCGTTCGATTAAATATATACGTATAACTGATGGTAGCTCCGCGATGTATGCTTAAAAACCAGGAGGCTCCACTTCCATATAGCTTGATGCACAATTATTAATTTTCTTCCCCTAGAAATCACGGTGACGGCTATGCTTTTATGCCAAAAACTGATTTTCCATTTCGGGTCAATTATCTAACAATTGACTCCATTTCGAAAGACGCCCATTCCTATTAAAATATCAAATGATCTTTAAAATATTAAAGCACCTGCAGAAGTGCATGTTAAAATACAGAAACCGTAGTAGGATAAAAAACAATTTATTTGCTATTAAGACGAAGTGATGTGATATATATATATATATATATATATATATATATATATATATATATATACAGACCTTATTGGGAACTCTTCATGAAATTGTCATGGACGGGGCTTGAACCGAGGAAAATTTCCTTCGGTCTGGTACTCGAGCTAATGCGCCAACACTTAACTTTCAGTTATATAACAATATATATTTTTTCTTGGCGTTTCATTCAAATAAAATCTATGAAGCATCACTTTTGACCAAGAGTTCTATCTTGCTACCGGTAATCTGTCATTATATAACGGACACTATGTCACCTGAAGAAGTGATATTGAATTAAATATATATTACAGGATTTCGATTATATATTTTTTGTAGTATACAATAACTATTGCTTCATTCTGCTAGTTAGAACTTTGGGTGGAATGATATGCCACATTGATTCCGTCTGATGGAATGTCTAACCACAATCATAAGCTAGTACGACTTAAATTTGCGTGCAATATGTGGCAAGAGTGGCGTACTGAATGGAATACCAGACTCCAAAGTAAATTTGACCCGATTAAAATGCCGTGCGAATAAAATTTTAAACAATACTTGACAATCTCTGAATAAGTACGCAACTGATCTACTAAACGTCTGTTATATATATATATATATATATATATATATATATATATATATATATATTTGTGTTTGTGTGCTGTTGTGTACAAAGCTCAGATAAGTTTTTATTGTAAACAAATTACAAGTGCCCTAGAAGGACTCAACCGTTCTACGAAACCAAAAATATCTGGGCATTTTTCTTATATGCAATGATTAGTTTATTTAAGCATTTACATTTAAAATCCGAAATAGAAGGTATTGTGAGGACGCTTTCTCTTGTAATACTTACTTTTAAAAATATTGAATTGAAGTTTAATAGCACGATTTAATTGTATTAATGTTGTCAGTATAAACTCATCATTGCGATTGGCACCAAAGGTTTGTTTTTTCAAGTTGACAGGATTTGCCTTTATTTGGATCTTATCAAATACTTACAAGAATTTTCCTTAATCATAGATCCAAATGAGACTTATTTGATTTGGTGTGGTATACTCAAACACTGTTCCACCGGCACGGCAGGATATATATGCATATATATATATATATATATATATATATATATATATATATATATATATATATATATATATATATATGTATATATATATATGGTATTAAAAATTAGACAAGCGGCTGTCATTCATAGTACTCTCACTTACATTGCAATTGATTGGAACGTAGACAGTAAAATTTTGATACTGTAGGTAGCATCAACGATATTATGTTTCGCAACATTCCTACGAATAACGTAATTCGAACAGCACTAATTGCGCGGTTGGTTTTAAAAGTTAAGCAGGTAAAATTCTCAGACTTCAAAGAAACGTGTATCAATATATAGCAAAAGCTGAAAATTCAGGTTATTGTTGTGAATGCATAAAATATTTTCTGTTGACTTTCCAGGCAAGTACAATACGTGTGCGTCCACTAGGCAGAGTTGAGACATCTGGGTAATGAAAATTATTTGGTATGTTCTGCGACGACTTATCAATGCGATTGGTGTTTATTTCACGAAAGAGAATTTTTTATTATTAATATACCCACTATTATATTCTTTATCAACATCAATTTTTGCAAATAAAAACAATAAAAAGACGAAGTATTATTTAAAAACGACCAATTATCAACAAGTTTAGACTAAGATGAATGAAATAATTGTAGAAAACGCTAATTTTTCACTTTTAGCATACATTCGCATTGTCGCGGCATAAAGAATCAGACTTTAAAAACTAAAATATATAATTTTGAATTTATAATTAAATTAACTTTTTTATATAAAACAATTTATGTTCTTATAAAAAGTTATAAAAGTGTCGAAGAAATAAGAATTTTGTTTGTACAAATATATTTATAGATGTATTGTGTAGCTACATATCGCACAAATATATACGAAAATAAACAAATTGAGACGCAAGAAAAAATTAAATTATTAGGCAATGAAGACTCGAGCTAAATTTATGGCTGCAGTCACTCTTATTGCTCCAGAGGAGTATTCAATAAGAATAAAACAGAGCAACAAAATAGGTTGCGTTTGCTGTTTTATGCAATGGTTAGTGTATATATATATATAGTGTATCAAAATAATTTCTGCCATTATAAATTTTTAATTTATATGCAAGCAAAAAGCACATACCAAAAGCTGTGCGGTGTTGCGCAAGAAATATGTAAGTTAATATGTTTAGCAATGATGTTTTGCGTCGCTGATAGTGTGTCCCTTTTCAAATTTTATGGAGTCGGTCGTTAAATGAAAGATCTAATTGGCGTATAGCACTTCGTTTTGAGTAGCCCATAGTAAAATGAATTCGAATCTGATGAGAATTGCTTCAGGAGTAAGTATCACGAGGGAAAATTAATGTGCTTGTATACTTTTGTAACGACAGTTGTATGTTAAAATACTTTGCTTAAGGTAAATTGTGCTCAACTGAAGTAGACTTAACGTTAAAATTTCCTACAACATTGTAATCGTCCTTAACATCAATATGATTTACGTCAGCAAAAAATTATGTGCCCAATCTCTAAACAGATTTCTCGAGTCATGTATCAACATTTATATAGGAATCATCATTTAGGTTCTATATTGAAGTATAGTGTACCAGAAACTTGGCAGATAATTAATAGACAACTACATAAAACGTCAAGAATACTAAAAGAAGTTAAAATAACGGGCTTATTGTACAGGTTGTTTATATATATATATATATATATATATATATATATATATATATATATATATATATATATATATATATATACCTTCATCCAACCATGTACGATCAGCCATCAGACATGGTTGTTACCGTCATTACCACGTTGAAAGGGGATGGACTTTACGACAGTGGTGTCACCAGGGCGTGGTGGATTTCCGACCGGCAATCGGATCTCCTATAAATACCACATGAGCCCGACGACGGCACCATGACTCGGCGTGTGTTCCCCGCCACAAAAGGGTTCAACAGCCACAGGATTACATGGACTCCTGGACAGTACCCCATACTTCCGAATGGCGAATGAGCTCTCAACAGCCACCGGCAACCATGCGACTTACTGCTGCCTTGCAGCCTGCGCTTGGATGTGCAAAGGCTAGAGGTGCATCCTCGATCAAAAAGCCGAGAGGTGAGGGGACACCACTTGTACCAAATTCCCAAGAAATTCCATGAAATGATATCAATGGAGCCGGCTTATCCTCCAAAAGGAGTCAGCCGCAGTAAAGTAAAGTAAGTATAGATATATATATATATATATATATATATATATATATATATATATATGTGTGTGTGTGTGTAAAATAAGCATTTAAGAGTAAACAGAGCTGGAAATAGGGAGAACGTCTGCAAAATAGTTGAAAAAAGATTTAAATATCACTCGGCAAACCATGTGGACATCTAATTACGCATATTGAAAGCTGTCAATCGCAGTATAATTTAATCGCAGGAAATTAAACATAAATAATGTGTACATTAACCGTAACTAAATTTGTGATTTGTTGCATGTGTTTGCATACCTCAGCATGAGGGTTCACAATTCATACTTATTGTTATGAAAAGTATATTTTTAATTTAACAATATTCTTTTTGTTTTTCACAATTGACTTTATGAAGTAATAGAAATCTTGGTCGAGTTGAGTTTTGACGTAGAGCAAATAACCTTTTTTTAATTTCATTGTATAGACATGCTTTGTGATATATTTAATTTCTTTGAACAATCAATTTTACTATTAAAATTATATATATATATATATATATATATATATATATATGTTTTGTAATAATCTGTATTTGTTTATATATGAATAAATATATTAACGTTAATTTTTACATACATTTACATTTCTATCAATAAAAGAGAATTAGAGATAATAAATTTTAACTTTGATCGATAAAATGTCATTCTTAATTACTAATTTTAGATTCCACAGGTTTGACGAAACACCCGAACTTCACAAGAAATATATATTATCATTACTATAAAATGGAAAACAATAATGTTGGCGATTTTCTAAATTGTGAAAACTCATAAGAACACATTCCTAGTGTCTGTCACACTCAGTTTGATTTTAAGATTATCTTTTTAGCAAAATTTGTGTTGTCTGCGGTTAATATTTTTTTTAAATTGGAGTCAATATCAATCATTTTTAACGCTAGCATTTTCTTAATGTGAATCAATAAAAGTATAAAATTCTTTTGGATATTAGACGGCTGGCGAATCTAACTATTTATGTACAGTTTTATACCTAATATTAGCAAAGCAACCAAATAAGACTTAAAATAAATATTTTGATTCTGCTTTTGTATCTTGTATGAAAACTCTATTTTAATAAAAATGTAATAGAACAATTGCGGTTTAAATATTGCATATCTAATCAGCCTGTTATATTTAGCAAAATAAGATTAAAAAATTAAATATTTTATTTATCAAATTGATTGCCAAATTGGGTAGGCATCTTAATGTAAATACATCGTTAATGATGTTGATCTTAACATTCAATGAAAGATTCTACAATCTTTATTAAAGTTGATGACTACAAAACTTGCAGAATGTCGTTTACTTAAAATGTAATGGCAACATTGTAGCAACTTGGATGATAGTTGAAAGCTATTAATTGCTGCAGATAAATACAGATAATGAAATTTAGAATTAGGTTTTGATTATGAATCCTAGAATTCTCCTGTATCATATAAACATTTATTATCGCTGCTCTAATCCTCATTAAATATGGAATAATCAAAAAATCAAAATATACTATCATTTAAAAAAAGATTATAAAACAGGAACAACTTGCAAAAAATATAATGATGTCTGTTGTATAACATTTCTAACAGGAGTTCATCCCTGAAAAGAAAAGTTGTAATTGAACTAAGCGGTTTTTACACTGCACGTTCTGTTTTGCATAAGCTATTTCTGAGTCAACATTAAAAGCGAATGTTTGTGTTTTGGTTGAAGAGGCAATGACATGTCGATGTCTGGTTGGATGAGATTTTCTAATAATTTCTAAGATAGGTAAGCTCGAAGGTGATACTGCTCATACTACCATTCAATTTATCTTGAATAATTGTAGAATTGGAAAAATAGCGGCGTAATGACACGCATAAATGTTACTCAAAGACAGCTGTCAGTTTCAACTGAAACTCTTAATTTGTTAGGCCATTAGTAAACTAAGAACTAGAATTAACATATTATAATCAATTTCGTTATTATTTTGTACTATTTTTAATATTATTTAAGCAAGTAAAATAACCCTTGTGCAGCCTCACGTTATTGCAAACCATGATGGGCATATTATCCCATTTTCTATATGGGAAATTACCAAGCTAACTGGTCATAATAGTAGGAATCGTTGATAGCTACAAACTAAAATTGAAAAGCAATCAAGTTCATTATTCTAATAAAAATTAATCTTAAACCAGCCTGCTGGAGTTTTTCTGATTTGATGGAAGTTGTATAGACGCAAAATACAAAAATCGAAAGCAAACATGATTTCTAATCTGAATAAATCATTTTCTGAATATTTCTTCCTTTTTTGTACATTTTGTATCCAATAAAAATAGTTCATTTGGGATCAGTGGGATAAACAAAAGTCAATATGAACAAAGGGCATAATCTCCTGTACACATACGTTTAATTCTTACGAGCGACTCATCAGTAGGAGCCGGTAATACACTCAATACTCATCATATATTTGGTCAGTAAATGTGGACAAGTGGGCAGTAGAATCTTCTATACGAAAGTACATTAAAGCACTAATAGAGGTAATTTAATATAAAGTCTTCGATAGTGCGACATCAAAGCCAAATATATAGTGGATGAGAGAACTACTACCGGCTCCTGATGATGAGTCGCCTGTAAGCATGAAACGCATATTTACATGAAATTATACATCACCGTTATGTTGACTATTGGTTATCATAATGGTCCTATTTTAACTAAATTGTTTCTAGTTACGCAATAACCAATATACGCATATATATATATATATATATATATATATATATATATATGTATAAGTTCTATGCAACAAACAATATATAACTATTTTGTTTGTTACAATACTAATGCTAAAACGTGAACAATTTAACAGTAAAATTATTTAATTTATTCTATTTAGATTTACTCAGGTGGACTAACAAAATGTCCAGCGCTTAATTTCGGAAAGCATAAAATTTATTTCGCCTTCCACAATATTTTATTTTATGTGTATATACAGTTTTCCGCAATCTAAATTTGTTAAAATTTCAAATCCTGTTTACATCTAAGAAGCAAATACTGCGTATAATTCTAAAGGATTAAACAGCCTTCGATGAGGCGAGCCTAGAGGAACTACATAATGAGAAAAAAACATATAGTCAAATCGATTTTAGAAATGTAGTCTTTATTCCAGGCCTCAGGTTTTCGTTGTAAGACGCGTCATCAGTGATAGAATAGAATTCATCCGTAGTTATCATTTGTGTGGAATATGAAGGTTATTCAAAGGATTTATTCGACTAAGTAAGAAGTCGCGTACATTTATCAAAATTTTAATCATTTTTGGTGAGCTATTTGACAGAAAGGCAATTAGAAAGTTGATAATCAGTTTAATATGTCGGACTTACGCGGTTTCTCACAGACTCGTCTGTAGTCATGACAACAGTCATTTGTTACTGTGCAAGAGTTGTCACAAAAACAACGTTTGATGCGTAGGGATGGTGCACGCAGAACAGTTGCACTGATTGCTCGTGACAAACTAGACGGCCCATTACTGCGACCACTTATTGTCAAACCTCCGGTGAATAGATAGTTTCCAGCCGTATCGCGGCGATAACCGTAACGAGAAGCCAACTCCTCAGTGTTGTTGCTGGCATCATTTTGCGGAGAAAATGTGTAACTATAACAGTTCGACTGTTTTCCATCGCAACAGACTGGCCGGCCACTGCTGGATAGGCAACTGGTATTAGTTTCACGTGATATAATTAATAGAAAAAGAACTGACAACATCTTGTTAAAGGTGGTAATACTGTCCAGGGACACAAAATGGTAAAATGTTTTGGCCATTTTCAATGTTATTGGCGAAGTGAAGTGATTGTAAATATAACAAACAAGTTAACACAGACCACGAAATGCAAATAAATTATCCACGAAGGTTACAATTTAAAGTAATATTTCTTTCCGTAAGCCCACTGACACACTGAACATGAAGACCTAATTTATGAACATACACCCACAATGAAAGTGAACCCACGACGCGTTATTTATCTTGACTCCGTAACCTATTAAATTGTCTAAATCCCACCGTCTATCCAAATGTACAATTTATAACAAAATAACCAGCTCGGTGGAGGTGGCAAGACGATTAAAATTTCATTAAAAGATTTTCAAATGCGTAATTTATAATGTCATTACATCAAATTTCACACATAAACAAACACAGGATGGAGAAATGCACGTTGATACGTAAAAAGGGGTTAATTCACCTTGTCAAAATAGAATTTCCTTCGTGGTGGGCAAAGGCACATACATACATCCACACTCCTCAAAAAGGCGTGTACATGAGTCGAAAATTTATAACTTTCTGATTGATTGTCAGATTAGCCAGGTAACAAACTGACACGTAGTTTTCGACTGACTGCCCGTTTTGTCTGACGAGTGAAACTGGTTCAATTTTTAGTCTTACAGTCACAATATGCACACACGACCGAACTAACACACACACACACACACACACACTACACGTTTGCCTTCATTTCGCACAGAAACGATTCTTTATATCTTCCTCTCTCTCTTTCTCTGCCTATCTCTTCTAGCAGCCATCACTTTTAATGTAAAAGCGAGCAGTCTCTATCTATAAGATGCGCCTGTGACTTTAAGAAATTCCACATTGATAATGTTGATAATAAAATTGCTGTTAATATTTTTGAGGTGATGGAAACACACCGATGTGTGTTGATATCTTCACGTGAATGTCACCGTTCTTTTGTTTCAGATGTGACCAATATTATGCCGATATTTCTCATTAACCTATGCTCGCAAATTTACACCTGCACTATTTTGCATTCTATACTCCCGAATGCATTTCTTAAGACAACCCACTATGTCCCGTACAAGAATTTTGTAGATTATGTCTATTTTAGAATTAATGTTTAAAGAAATTATGGAAAATACAGTTTTAAAACTAGTTAACAATATAAATTCATTAAAAGTATAATTAGTTTTTCTTGTAAATTGTGATAACGTTCATAATAGGAATGATATTATTATTATTATTATTATTAATAATAATAATAATAATAATAATAATAATAAAAATAATAATAATAATGATGATGATAAATGAAGTAATATTAGGGGTATTATTATTATTATTTTTAATTTTAGTGGTAGTAGTAGTAGTATAAGATGGAGTGGCAGTTGTAGTAGATGTAGTAGTTATATAGCATTAAAAATAGTGTTAGTAATAGAAGAAGTAGTAGTAGTTCTAGTAGTAGTAACGATAGTAGTAATATTAGTAGTTAACTTTATAATGTTATTAAATAAAATAAGCATTAATATTAGTTTATGGTGCATTAAATAACATTTATTTTGCGTTGCTTTAGCATTATTCTGTACGAAATTAGTCACAATACGATTAATGCTCATTTTCACGCAATTTTATTGGATGCGGTGTAGAGAAACAAAATATGGCCAATTGAAATCTGATTCTTAAACATTTCAATTTGACCAATTAAAATGCACAATATTCACATGAAATCTGTTCTGGTGTACTAAAAAATTTAGTTTAATATATCACAGAATTTAGTAACAATATAAATTAATAAGAAATAGCTAAAACCCGTAATTTTTATGAATCATTTTAAATTTCTTATAATTTCATCTTCGGAAATCTTTTCAATAAAAGTCTTAACTTTCCCTATAAAAATGATTTGAAATGAAAAGCAAAGTATTTAAATTTATCGTTACACAATGTACACATATACATAATATCATTCATTTTTCGCGAAAGGTATTTAGGATTTACTCTTTAGGTTAGAGAAAGCATATGGCTTAAATTCAATTCAAATTTCGATGGTTATAATTTTTCTTCAGCAGCATTAAACATTACCGACAAGTTTTATTAATGAAGGATTATATTTGAACAAGTGACTCTGTTCACCGTAGCTTTCCATTTTGTTTAATAAAAATAGTAAATTTCATGATCTATTTAAATTATTTAATCCTTCTTTCAAAATGCTTTCCATAAAATGATTTATTCTTGGTGTATATTTACAATTTCATTAAGAATGCTGCTTCTGTGTCAAACGTATTTCTATTTACACATCATGAGCGAAGCCCAAAATTTCTCTTTAACGGCTTCTGTTGGTAATATATCAATGATTTGACAAATAATTTGAAAAACCTGATCTAGTTAGTATATTGTTGTACGATAAAATGCCTTGTTTGATTTACATCAGTGTAATAAAGAAAAACCTTATCTTTTTATGCGTAATGGTTACAAAAAATCAGATTTTGATTTCTTATATGAAGAGTACATGAGTTTATTTAATTGAGGCAATTCCAATATTTAACAGAACATGAAAATTTACAATGTTCGCTTTTTTATACAAGGGTTTTTAACAAATCTGTGTTGTGATTAACATTCTTCTTATCGACGGTAATCATTTTGGGACTACATTACGTGTCCCTTCAACAATCATCCTATCGTCACAAGATACAAATCCAAACTAATAAAGCAAGTGATCAATTCAATTTCAACTATTTTATTCACATTTATGACTGGTTTATCACATAATTGCTAAGTGAAGTTTCATTATACAGGAGTGAATCGCGTCCGAGACGTGTGTATTCAGCAACGACAAGGGCCATGCAGACGAAAGCTGATTTAACAAAAACAAATTTTGGTTAACTTGATATGTGCACTTGACCCATTATGTACATATATTTGCCAGTATAAATTAGGTTTTGTGTAGTGTGGAAAAGGCAATTCATCCACTAGACCGGTTTCGTCGTTATTGGGAACTCATCACGTACTATCAAGAATTTGCCGCGCACAAGGCTCGAACCTGAGCACGTCTGTTTCGGAATCTTATGCTCTAACCACTGTGCGGCAGTGTGGCCATTGGAAATGGATAGAACCGCATTTCCCATGGTTAGTATGAACGATGTTGAAGCCTTCGGAAAAAAGGGACGAATACACGCCCAGCCCGATCGAGGACAAAACAGATACGGATGGGTAAATTGGGATCAATCGGATCTTTGTGAAACTGTTGGTGCAAAGCTGCAAACCGCGCACGCAAAACGCGGCATTGCATAACAGCAATGTGTATATGCTAAATTCAACATTTACGAGATGTCAAAATGCATTTTTACATTGAATGAAATATCGATAAGTTTGTGTATAAATTTGAGTATAAGAGAATAGGTATGAAGACCGGATATTAGGACAGACAGTAAAAAATACTTTAGGTATTAAAATAAATGTGAATAGATATGTCTACACTGAGGATACCACATTTGCAAAAGCTCATTTTTCCTGTGCGTATGGTGCCAACCCTGAAGATGGGACTGGAAATGAAATCCTGAAAATTCGCAGAAAAAGAGTGGTAAATCTTGTTCTAAAGTCATTTTCAGACAAGCAACTGATGGAGGGCTTCAAAATGTAGGGAAATGTGAGAACCCATTAATCAAAGCCAATAATCGGTGCACCTGGAAATGTAAAGTATTGAAGATTTTACCGACCTACGAGTGCTAACAATTGTCTCGCACAAAAAGGCGGCAAAATTAACAGAAAGAAGGCAGCACTGAGCACTATAACTGAACTTTTAAAAATATACAAAGTCTATATTCTTTTTCGTTTACAGTTTGTATTAGTTACGGTGTAACTAGTAGAAAGTGAGTTCCCATCTGACCAAAGTGAGAAAAACACTTTACCTCATTCTTACATGCTACTCAATTACCGCTCTACTATGCTCACATGTAGGCTTACATAGGACCAGAATGGACATAATCTAAACTATACCTGCTATTCAAAGACCGCAAAGGAGACCGTATTTTCAAACTGTCCAACATATCTCGACAAATAAATTGTGGTTTTGTGGCATTTTGCGGTCTTCTACTATTGAGTTCCCATTTAGCAGAATCCGGATGTGTACATAAGATATTATGTAAGTCTAAGTGACAATTTACATGCAATTCACCTGACGGTATTCGAGTTATTCAATGACAAAAGTGTGTGGCCGAAAATAAAGTCAAATAGAACTTCTAATGAGACAACTAAAACTAAAAGCGACAGCTCAGATTGTGGGAATATGGCATAAAATAGACGTTATGTTTCAGTAAGTCGTCTTTGCCAGTTGCTGGGATAATGACAGCGGATAGTCGAAATGAAAAGACAGTTTTACATCCCTAAACGAACATTGGTTGCGTGGGCGGTGATAACATTTATTATAATCAAGTTTGCGAACTTGATATAAACACCTGACCCATTAAGTACACACATTTGTCAGTATAAACTAAGTTTGTTGCGGTGAAATAATATATATATATATATATATATATATATATATATATATATATATAAATATATGTGCATGAGATTATACTTTCTGGTCATGCTGCCTTTGATTTGTGAGTAATAACTAAGAATTGTATAGTGTAGAAAAGGCAATTCATCCAGTAGATCGGTTTTGTCCTTATTGGGAACTCATCACGTACTGGCCAGAATTTGCCGCGGACAGGGCTTGTACCTGGGCACGTCTGCTTCGGAATCTGGTGCTCTAACCACTGAGCCACCCTTTCGCACACTACACACACTTTTCAGTCATAAACCAACTAATGTTTCTTTATTAGCCTTTCCTTTCCGAAGAGCCTATATAGTAGGGTGGCTCAGTGTTTTTGGAGCACCAGATTCCGAAGAAGACGTACCAGGTTCGAGCGCTGTCCGCGATAAATTCTGGCCAGTAGGTGATGAGTTCCCAATAAGGAAGAAACCGTGCTACTGGATGAATTGCCTTTTCTACACTCTACAATTCTTAGTTTATACTGACAGATTTATGTGCTTAATGTGTCAGGCGTTTATATCAAGTTCTCCACCTTTATTATAATAAAAGTTTAACATGCCTGTTATTCAGCAATGTTGCACAATTGGCGAACTATAAATAAAATTGTTTGGTATTATGATTTTTTGATGAAACACTTAACTTTTTGTCCAAATATAATCGGATTTGTGATTTTACTTATTAAAGCGCACAGTGACAGAATTCTAATATGATAGCTGGTATATTAGAAAATAGAATATTTTTAAAGTAACAAATAAACATTCCATTTAATGGAAATGTTTATGAGGCAGCTTTATGTTTGTTGTGTGTTTTTATTAACGCAGTGGTGTTTCTATGATAAAGATTTAGTCAAATAAAAAATGGCCAATGAAAGATTTTTTATAGGCGTTGGATAATTTTTTAAAAATCTGCCTAAAAATTCTAATTAATGCAAAATACTGTTTATGAATTAATCTTACAATAATAATTATTTGCTTGTCCGAATTTATATTAAAGTCAATGCTGATGTTAAGTGGAATGTATAATAATCTAGAATGCTTTTTCTTGATTTATAATGAACACATATTAAATACGATGTTTCCATCATCAGAATATATACATTTATATTAATTTCTTGTGTTGGAAAAGATTGACTTTCTTTCATTAACATTAATGTATTTGTAATTTACCTTACATGCTGACTCGCATTTCAGAGGCTGAAATGAGAATGATATGTGTGCTTTGATATTTTAGAATTAAAGTAAATGCCAATTTATCGACTGTTAACATTTTTTTTATTGAAGTTAATTTCAATATTCGTATAACATCATAATATTAATAAATATAAACTTTGATGCTTATTTCAGTGTACTTAAATCTGTAATTTCTTTGATTTCGGAATGCAAATTTAAGGAAGCTGATTTTAATTTACATCAAATGGAAGTTCCATACATCTCATTATTTTAGTGAAATCACCTCTTTAAAGATAAAAATCTTTTCATTTAATATTGAAATATTTTCTTGACAACATCTCGAATTTCATGAATACCAATTGAGGTTTCGGCTGTGCGCATACCAATATTCAGCTAATTGGCTGACTCAGAACGCGGAAAATACACAGCCACTTTTAATCAACGTTTATACATGTTGTGGCCTCATTTACGAAGAAAGTGCACTATTGAACAAGCCTTTTCCAGAATTACAAAGAAAATTTAATTATTTAAAAATAATAAAAATATGAAAGATATTCCATTGATGCTCATCTTACATGCATTCCACTTTACTGTTTGATCGGATGGATCATGTTCTAATTATAAAACTGGTATCGAATACGCGGATGCTGATTTTGCATGAAAGATCGTTTAGTTAAGTAATACGTTACGTTTGCTATGTTTATTTGCATATTTGGTATCAAAACCTGCGCAATCTGCAGTTTTCAACGCCCGTTGAATCAGCACGTCTAGATTCATCATCATTTAACCAGCTCGATCTTGCAATCTCTCATCCATTCTTGAGTGCAAAGTTCCTGCGATCAGATCGCTAAATTATTTACTTTAGCCATGATTTCTTCGAAAGCGATCATTTTAAAAGGCGACGTAGTAATTGAGTTTAAATTTATTAGGATTTAGAGGGAATGCCAACAAAACATTCTTTGCTCATATAGCAACTTCGTACAGTTCGGGATTTCATCCATTCTGATTGGTTAGCGTTTACTAATTCTTGAAACATGATTTTCTATCGGATGGTAGAATTCTCTCTATATCGTACACTTCGTGCTCTCTTAATTACGGCTTATAATTTATTTAATAATTAATTAATTAATTAAATCTGAAAGTATATAATTTAGCATTCACTAACCATGACCATATTTATTCAAATATAACTACTACTAGTAAATAACTTATTTAATTACTTAGTAATTAATAAATAAAAATATGAAAATCTTCTAAAACTGTAAAACAGACTGTCAATGCTGTCTAGCTGCAATACAACACAATCAATAATTGCGTAAGCATCTTTCTGATTGATTGGTAACCAGATAATAAATGTTACATAATGTGGCACATTTTAATACGGACTTGGCTGGAATTGAATATTTAACATTTAACAGTTGTGTTTCGTGTTAGATACTCGCGTATATTTGCTTAGTTATAGAAAAAAAGAAGCAATTGCCAAACAGATGGGTTTCAATTTCTACCTTTTATCAGGTTTAACTTATAACATCATACGCTTCTAATTGATTTCTCTTGGAATATACGCATTTATCAAATTTATAGCACCATGATAATGTGAATGACTGAAAGAAATTTTATCAATATTACAATTACCTCCTCAATTTTCTTAAAATGAACAAATTTCACTATTTTCGTCAATCTTAAGACAGTGAAAATTTAAATGGTCAGAATGGCTGATATTGATGTACATCCAATCATTAACATGTACCATTTCCAGTTTTGACTGAATGTGCAAAAATTGGTTTTCTGCTTGCTTAAATTAGGCAGCAATTGCTATATCAGAAACGCTTAAAAATCACTGTTAGTTAATTTCGTATTTTAAAGGTACTATCTAATGAGCATACACGCAAAGGATAAATAAATTTATGCATTTGCCAATATTTAAAGAAAAATAGTCGTTAATTTGGACCTCAATTAATGTGTATCAATTTAATCGCGTATGTTGTCGATCCACTTATATAGGCCAGGTAACCGGACAATTAATAGGCAATGAAGGATCATTTCAGTTTAGACGCGTGTGTTTAATCAAATAGTGGGTTATCCTCTGCATTTGGACAACATATTTTTGACATTTAGTAGGTATGCTCAACACGGATTGCCTACAAATTTTCTACCATTTACATTGACAAATATGAGTTAGGAATTTTTGGAGCGCTGTGGTAAGAAAACTGCAACCTGAATTATGCTAGTAGAAAACGTGTATTCGGGCATTTAACCTGAACTAAAAGTGAAGCGCATTATTTATTGTACTTTCTTATATCTCGTAGTCTCTCTTCGTTTCTATTTCCAGTTTGCTTTTTATCTGAAAATTTATAAACGTGTTCAAATGTAGACTTTTGCTCATATTCATATATGGGAAAGGCAACAGAAATATGTTTAAACAATGCTAATATGCTTAAATTAAAAATAAATGACTTTTTTAGAATGGTTCCTATATTATTATGACTGTTCGTGGCGGACCAGTATCCATATGCAGCAAAAATAGTAAAACATTGTATATTATTTGCTGCAAGGAGCTTTTATGAATGAAATTGTATATTAGGTGTTGCGCACCTAGTAGCAAATTAGTTCAAATAGGACCAGAAGGATAAACCAAAGTCAGCATGAACGAAATGTATAATCTCATGTACACATATGTTCCGTGCTACGCTGGCGATACATCAATTAGAGCTGGTAAAACATCCTATGCCTAGTATATATTTGGTTATAAAATGTGGGACGATTCACGGTAAAATATCGTATACGAATAAGTATAAAAGCGGTGATGGAGTTAACAACATAAAAAATCTTTTATAATGCGACTTCATAGTCATCTCAATATATATAATGTAAACCGAGCCTGTCACGTGTATTAACAATATGTTTGCAGAATCGGTATAGGGTACCAACATGTTGGTTTTAAGATATGCTAAATTTCATCGAAATTGAGAAATGTAACTACTTTTAAGTACCAGTTTGCACGAGACGCATATTTTCATGAGATTATACCTTCCATTTATGCTGAATTTGTTTCATATTTCCGGTGTGCAACATCTAATAAATAATTGCAATAGTAAAACATTTATCTAAATCAAAGTTACGATCTTGATTTAAGCACTTGTTGAATTATATACATACATTTGTCAGTATAAACCCAACATTGTATAATGTATACAAGGCAAGTCATCCAGTAGATCAGCTTCATCCTTATTGGGAACTCATCGCGTACTGTCCAGATTTTGCCGTGGACAGTACCCGAAACTGAGCACGTCTGCTTCCGAATCTAGTGCTCTAAACGCTGAGCTACACTGCTTCACACAAAACAAAATTTTCAGTTAAATACTAACAAGTGATTCTTGGTTAACCTTTCTTTTCGATGGAGTCTATATGGCATCCTTTAGACCTAAAGTTCAAATTAACTATCCCAAATCTTTCATCATAGAGCAGAGCCCACACAACATAGGGAAGTGGTATTGAATTGAACATTTATATAATTAAACGAACATTGGTTGTGTGGGCAGTAATGACAATTACTTTAATCAGTGTTACGATCTTGATATAAACACCTGACCAATAATGCACATACACTTGTTGATATAAACTAATAATTTTACACGTACAATACATATTTTTGAAACGCTGGAGCCAACAACAGAAAGTCACGAAGGTTCCCTACGATTTGTATTACAGTCTGATGCGTCAGCAAGGCATGCTTCAAGGGGTCGAATTAGTTTTCTCCGCGTCGCAATTACTATGCAAAGCCGCATATATAATGGTATACGAAAGTATACGTATAACAGTATGCGGCAGGGTGGCTTAGTGGTTAGAGCAACAGATTCCAAAGCAGACGTGTCAAAGTTCGAGCCTTGTCCAGGGAAAAAAATCTGGACAGTACGTGATGAGTTCCCAATAAGGATGAAATTTGTCTACTGGATGAATTGGATTTTCTACATTATACAATGCTTAGTATGTACTGACAAATGTCTGTACATAAAGGATCATGTGTTTCGATTATGATCGCAAACTTGATTACAGTAATTGTTATCAACGCGCATGCAAACAATGCTCATTTATTTACAAAAAATGTTCTATTCAATACGACTTACTCTTGTAGAAGGACAAATTGGGGCTGGTTATTTTAAAATTTATGTCTAAAATTATGCAATGTGTGCTCCACCCAAAAGAAAAGGCTAATCAAGAAGCATTAGTTAGAATAAAACTGAAAATATTATGTATTATGCGGCAGAGTGGATCATTGGTTAGAACAACAGATTGTGAAGCAGACGGGTCCAGGTTCGAGCTCTGTCCGCGGCAAATTCTGGACAGTACGTAATTAGTTCCCGATAAGGACGAAATCGGTCAACTGGATGAATTTTCTTTACTGAATGTTATTATTTTAATGATAAATATATGTACGCAATGAGATAAGTGTTTATATCCAGATTTCGACTATGATTTGAATAATTCAATTCTATGGTAAAACCTTGTTTGAATAAATCGTATATTGACACGTGGCGTGTTGGCCTTACGAAGTCAAGATTGCATTTTTTTGTCTTTAAATTACACGGTCAAGTGTTTGATCTCTGCTGGCTAAAATGTTCTGGCCATTAATGATAAATTCCAACTGATGATAGATATATGGCCACTTTTTTTTAAATTTCTTGTGATTCTTAATGTAAAATTGACCAAACATTGATTGCTCTGGTGGTGATGAAAATCCTGTAATTTAAGTAAACAAACTTGTGATAATGCACAATTTATGCGAGATTACGAGTGATGCTAGTCGCAAATAGAATTTTACATACTTTGTGTACGAAACGGAATTTGATTCGCCTTCGTCAGTTTCTCGACGTATTCTGATGGTGCCAACAGATTGTCGAAATTGCGGCTGACTCTAATTATGTTGTTTTGCGCCGGGTCAGGTAAACCTGGTTGATTTTTGTTTAAAGAATGTAAACTTCATTTAGAAATATACCTAAATTGAAATATATAAATATAGTATATATATATATATATATATATATATATATATATATATATATTTATAAATTGAAGCTAAAATATTCATATAGATAAATAGAGTTTCGTGATATGAATTGCTCAGGCCGCCTCTGAATCTAAGAATTGGCAGTTTAATAAAATTAGTTAATTTTTATAAAACATAGATTTGACATAATAAAAATAATGTAGATAAACATTTTGAGTCTTGCATGAAATTGACTTAGCAAATAACTGATAATTTTGCGATAATTTAAAATAATTCGCGGATGTTAACTTTGATGCTTTTAATAATCGTAAATCTTATCAACTTAATCAGAGCCATACAAAAATAGTAGAATGGATTGGTAGCGTAAATTTAAAAGCATATTTTCTCAAGGACAACTGACGCATAAAGAAATGTATATCAATATTGTTGAGGTTACGATTAAAAGACTATCATGTTGACAGCATTGGTTCAAAATCATTTTTAAACTGTCTGTAGTGATGAACTTCTGTTGAACTAATAATTATATCTCCATCCTCCTACTTATGACTCTTTTATATAGCCTGAATCAATTAATATATGCTCATTTCTTATTACTGTCGCTACATTTCATTTACTCAAACAGATTGACTGTATTAGAGCATCTGTAAACAAGTAAATGCAAACATGATTCCCATTTTTTAGAATTTAGGGACAATTGTTGGCTAATTTAGACTGATCTTATAACTCTTGCAGAACATAGTTCAGGAAAAACTATATTTATTCACAGAAAGTAGTCTAATTTACTACTACCGTGTGTGCATAATTCATAAACTAAACTTTGCGAACTGAAGGATTTGTTTACATATAAGGGCACCAAATGTAGACATACCAGCCAAGAAATGTCAACTAACGAAACAAAAAACAATAATTTAAACGCAACTATCTCTTCACGCAACTATCTTTTCACGCAATTACGTATATTTGAGATACCTAATAAAGCAAAAAAATATAAGTTCACAAAATTTATACAATTTATGGAAATGTCAGGCAGGAAAATAAAATTGTCGTCTGACGCTCTCTGGAATGTCTACTTAATTCATTAATTAATGAAAATTTGAGAACATAAATTATATTAACATATTCACAGTGTTCGGCAGAAGATACAAAACGAGGACATAAATAGGATGATCATTTAATTAGGTAGTACGTGTAATGCATCCGCACTACCGTAATGAGCGTTAATCCAGGTAGGCAGTTCTGTAAATCTGCTCGGTGACACAAATTTCTTGTAAGATCAATTCCGCAGTTATTTTGTTGTAATTGATATTAAATAAAACAATGTTCAAATATATAAACTAATGGCGATTTTTAAAATTGATCCTTATTGAAATATTAGTTAAAAGATTAAATCAAGATATGTGTACACCGTCAAGCACCGTGGGGTACACTTTGCTTGATGACAAAATGAGTCAAAGTATTTGACTACAGCAGTCTGTGAGGACACGCGCCAAAACTAGTCGAAAGTATAAGAGACTTAAATACTGTTTGTTGCGAAGAACTAATATATATGCAAGTATATATTAGGTTTCACGTGAACCTAGTAACAAATTAGTTCAGTTGTGACCAGAAAAGATAAACCAAAGGCAGCATGAACGGAAAGTATAATCTCATGCACATTCGTTTCGTGCTTACTGGCGACTCATCAGTAGGAGCCGGTATTACGCCCTTTAACCACTATATATTTGGTAGAAGAATGTGGAATAATAGGACGGTACAATCTCCTAGACGAATGTGTAAACCTGTAATAGTGAAGCTAACATAATCTGAAGTCAACGACAATACGACTTCAATGCTAACTCACACTATATGACGAATGTGTAAACCTGTAATAGTGAAGCTAACATAATCTGAAGTCAACGACAATACGACTTCAATGCTAACTCACACTATATAATATATATACGGAGTCTGTAAAGGATACTAACACTATGGCTATTGTGTTAGTAACTGATACCTTTTTTGAAATCGATGAGTACCGGATACTAACACTATGGTTT
Source organism: Eudiplozoon nipponicum (assembly GCA_029291075.1). Lineage (NCBI taxonomy): Eukaryota > Metazoa > Platyhelminthes > Monogenea > Mazocraeidea > Diplozoidae > Eudiplozoon > Eudiplozoon nipponicum. The sequence goes on along the minus strand of JAQBSW010000836.1, from coordinate 63,385 downwards.
CCGAGTCGGTACATGATACCAACCTGATGGATATAAATTTATGCTAAAGTTCACCCAAAATGAGAATTACAACAATTTCCGAACACCTGTTACTCCAGTTAAACCATACACTCTGGCCTTCATCGATATCAGTTATCACATTTCGCGGTAAGCATGACATCATTCAATTCAATATATTACAGTTAAATACTGTTTGTTGCGAAGCAACATATATGTAGTATGAACATACAGTACTAAATCTAGCAGGTTGAACGGAAAGTATATCCATGCATATTCGTTTGCGTGCTTACTGACGACTCATCAGTAGGAGCCGGCTTGCGCCTTTAACCACTATATATTTGATAGAAGAATGTGTACCGTCCTATTATTCCACATTCTTCTACCAAATATATAGTGGTTAAAGGGCGTAATACCGGCTCCTACTGATGAGTCGCCAGTAAGCCCGAAACGAATGTGCATGAGATTATACCTTCCGTTCATGCTGCCTTTGGTTTTTCCTTCCGGTCACAACTGAACTAATTTGTTACTAGGTTCGCAAAACCTAATACATACTAGTATAAGAGACTCACAAAAATGAAATAAACGATTGAAACCTGAATGGCAACGCTATTCTTATTCATTTATGAATACTGTCAGGGTGAATATCTTCTTCAATTTGTTATAAATGGATCAAAATATTTCATATGTGTTTGGTTTATTTTTATGGTGGATGAATAAGCCTCAATTTCATTTTAAGTTTTTTTTTATCGCGTTGCCTGACATCTGGTTGTTTTCTGTTATTCTATGCTTGCGCAATTGCGTGCATTGAATTTAACGGTGGTTTGCATTTATTTAGTGACTGAGATTTATTGAGACTTCAGAATTTCAACCTTATTATTGCAAAATAAAGGTTGTTATGTTTAATGTGTAAACTTATTAAATGTCTTCGCTTTACTTTTTTTAGGCGCATGTGATGCATACAATATTGGCATCCGAATTGTTTTATTTTATATTAAACCTACCCTGATATTTCCTCAATTTAGAACGTGCAAATTGTAGAGTGCAATAAATAAAACGAAACTTGAATTCATAGTGAAAAACATTATGAATATTTAATAATAAAGCGGAAGGATTGAGGATATAATTGGAATAACATGCCAACTTATTTTTACTGCTTAGCCCTTCTTTCAGGCGGATCCTATTTAGAGTCTCTTAACGCTTTAATTAGCCATCCACGATCTGCCATTATACAACTTATGCCATAATTCTTTGGGAAGTTATGTTGCCTTAACAGCTGATGACAGGATTTTGATTAAATATAATTTGTCAAAATAATCTCAAAATTGCACCAGGTAGCAAAGGTAATACATCCTGTAGACCGATTTGTCCAAATTAGGAGCTCTTCAAATATTGTTCAGAATTTGTCGCGGAAGGGGCTAATACCGGAACACAAAAACCAGAGGCTGAGTCACTTTCCATTGCGCTACCCAGGCCTTTCCTTCATGTTAATACTATTTGAATTGTCTTATCACATATAATTTTAACTTGCCACTCTCGATTTTCATTATACAACAGAAATCATATCACTTGGGGATGTTATATTGATTTGAATTCTAATGGTAGAATCTTTATTATGAGTACTTTATCAGTATAAATTTAATATTGTATCGAGCAGCAAAAGCAATTCATTCAAGAGAGTTGGTTCTTCCTTATTGAGAATTCTTAAATTTCCATTTAGAATTTACCGCGAACGTAACTCAAACTGGATCACATGTGCTTCGTTGTCTGACTCTCCATTGACTTTACCACCCGTGTCGCATATCCAATTTAATTTAATGCGATTTACTAAGAAGTGTTTTCTGGTTTTCCATATATACATATATTAATACACACACACACGTTTATAATTATACCCATGTCAAGTAGGTAGTGGCTTAATTAATGAAAATCATGTCGTGGACAATCCGTCGTCATTGAGAGTATTTAGGTTGTGGAGGCACTAAACGAAATAAGCAAAACACATCAAAAATTTGTAAAACATTAACGTGTTCATGGATTACTTGCCTACCCTGTCTAGCTCAATTTACAAGGCTAAATGTCACAAATAGGGATGAGATTAAAACAATCTATTGCAGCGCTGTAAAAATCTATTAAATGCCAATTAATTCTTTCATAAATAAAGCCACCGGAAATAATGCGACTGTAGTGCGTTGTCATGCCACAAAATGCATACACAACTTATAAAGTTATATACAAAGATTGAAATCTAGATTAACAATTATGATCACTTATTTTACACAAGCTTCTAATTTTTGAAAAATGGAATTCTATACAACGAAAAATTAAATAGTGTTTAGTTATACTCCAGACAAAATGCTGTTACAGCCTAAATAGTACGCTTTTTGCTGCTTAAACTACCTAAAATATTCAAATATTAAATGGCATAGTGTCAAATTTTCAAGATATTATTAGGTGTAAACATTTTTCATAAAATGAATATATATTATCAGAAGCCTTAACAATTTTACTGCGTCCTACATTAATCTAACAAAAGATCATCGCATTAGGTTATAAGAAGGATTATTTACTGTGCATATACCCTAACCAAACAAATAATGTTTATGGAAGACCACACAATTAGTAGCGCTGCTAAATGGAACACCGATTATCCTGATTATAGTCTGTTAAATGATAGATAAATTATATATTAATTTAAAATTGCATATGTTGTTAATGAAATATTATTGGGTATAATTAAATTAAATTAAATTTAAATGAAGAACGATTTTGAAAGTCTTGTCCAGTAGCTTTTCAGATTTCTTATTCAAGGCTATTTGTTTCCTTGGTCTTTTGAGGATTTATTTATGTTAGTAACTCTGGTTCTGGAATAAGGATTTCACACTGGAATTTGTGGTTTCTTTTTAAGAGCCCACTGGATATTTGAATGAATAGGTAAACTACACAAACAAGTGAAAGAACTGAAACGACGAGAAACAAGGCAATCATGAAAAACGGGTCGGCTACACGAAAATGAGGCAGAAAACCTGAATAATTCAATGTTTTTGATTTCTACGGCACGATCGTATTGGAAAAATGCTAATTTAAATTCACATTAAGAGCCCAAATTCACTTGTTAGCATTATTCCACAGATAATGAATTAATTTTAAGATTTTTACTGATTTTGTGCAAAATGACTATAAAAAATTAAATGCCAAGTCCAATTTGCCATCGTCACCACTAAAAGATTAGTAAAAGGTTTAACTGTACTTTTAAAACAACTTCAACATTTATTTATTACAATTGTCGCCTTAAAGAAGATATTGTTCATTTACGTCAATTAACTACCAAATATGATGAAATAAAATTTTAAATGCCAAATCGGATAACAAACATTTTCTACTTTTTACATATAAAGTTATAATGACAGTATTCTATTGTACATTCCTTTAGAATAGAAAGATGTTGCAACTAAGATGGAGTTTTTTGAAATTACGATAAAAGCAATGACAACAGCGATATCATTTAAATTCATGGAAGTAAAAAAACAACAAAATCTGAACAACTAAAGAAGAGTGACTAGAAATGAAATGTCATCATTTATAACAAGAATACTTTTAATAACTAATTTTAAAAACGCTATTGATATCAAAAATGACGATGAGATTATTTAAAATTAAAATGAAATTAACCTGAGCCAAATTATTGGGATAAAAACCAAACAAATGAAATGAAAAATGTACGCCATTGGCACTTGTAATTAATAAATGAAATTAAATTTGTTGACGCTTTTGTCGTGTTTTGTCAGTTTAGATTATTTTATGTAACAATTTAACTTCTTTATCAACTGCTTTTTAATTGCCTCGTGGCCTCTTTTGGTGTGTTTGGCACTAGTAAATCATATTTTGCGCAGCTATTTGAATTCGGTTAAATTTCTTGATTTGGGTTTTGCCTATTTTTCTAAACTAATTGTAATTCATAGTTATTTGTTTTATTGTCATAATTCCCTTTTTTCTACTTCATCATCTGCCTAAATTTTTACATTAAAAACATAAAAGGAAATATTACGAAAGTAGCTTATGGTAAGAAAGGAAAATAAAATTAGATGAAAAATAAAAGAACACGGAAATTTAATAATTATAAATGAAAAAGCATAGAAAATAGAAAGGACATTTCATTCACAATAACACCGATAAAAATAGTAATGATTGAAAATTCTCTAAAATAAAATTAGAACTCGATATGAACACCAATTCGATTGTATATAAACATTCGCAAAACATAGCCAAACTACATGCAGTCACACGTACTGAAATGTTTAACTTTCCATGACGATCTTCAAAGCCAGATGTTAAACTGAACAGCAAGGATCTAATCGCAATGCTTATATAAATTATGAAAAACCTGATATGTGCCTCCCACTTCTAGTAATCTCGTTGACGTTGCACTTGACTGGAAATGTCGGCAGCACAATTTCTATGAAGGCACGAACCTTAACGTTTTTGCAGATTTCGATAAATATATAGGTAATTTAATTTAAAAGAACTTTGATTGCGCGGGTGGTAGCACCATTTCTTTAGATCAAGTATGCGAGCTTGAAATAAACACCAATCTCATTGTAGTTAACTAGTCGTCGACCAAAGATACCGTCATCCACACGTACTGACGCGTTTTGACCTTGCATTTTCATCATCAGTGTACGACAGCAAACTGACTAGCAAACGTCAAACTGAAATTCAAATATATGGAAAACAAAACTAAATATGCACCTCTCACCTCTAGTAGTCCTGCATACATTGTACTTGACTGGGACCTCCGGCTGCTCAATTTATATGCAGTTAAAAAAATTAATTTTTGCCACTTTTGTCATACATACATAAAGTATACCATTTAACAATCATGGGTTGCGCAGGTCATGATTACAATACGAAATAAATACCAATCCCGTTGTATCTGACCAGCTGTAGATCAGAAAATGAGCACAATCAAGTTGAAAAGTAAAAATAAAATGTGAAAATATTAAAAATTGAACTATTCAGAGCAGGAATTGCAAGAATAATTGTATTAATTTAATTACCAGTTAATGTACAACACATAATAAAGAACAAATTCACGCGAATTAAATAATGAATAAGGATAGACAAGTCGACAACATGAAAAAGGAAATCAATAGAAAAAATATAACAACAGAAGTTTAATCGATGTTTGAAAGTAACTTGAGAGTAAGACGAATAGAAATATTGCAAAAAATGGAATGAATAATAAAAATTGCACAATAATTAAAAACGGTAACAAAGGAGCAAGTGCATGCGAATAGAGCAATAAATATCGACAACAGATTCGGCAACATAAAATCAAATTTGCGAAGTAGCAGAAAAGAATAATTCAAAACAAGGAAAGATATATTCAAGATAGCAATTATTTGAAAGATTATAAGCAATAGAAAGAAAACAAAGAAGTTTAAAATTAAGAATTATATAGAAGATATTAAACCAACGAATCTGAACAACAAGCGCATGGGGCTGAATGGAAAAAATATTGCCAGCAGCGTCGTTAATATCGAAAGTGATTTTGAAAAATAAAATAAAAATATTTTCTGAGCAAAACAAAAAGAATGAATATAATAATACAATAGACGTATAATAAACAGCAGCAACCAAAAAATAAATGTGCGCGAAGAAACAAAAATCTAATAATGAAGGTTTGGCAGCTTGAAGGCAAATTCGAAAAAGATTACATATGAATTCGAAACTAGGGAGAAAACCATCCAAATATTTGAAAATAGTCAGAAATCGTACAGCAGCAACAAATATCAAACGCCGCAGGAAATACTTAAAGTTAAACACATCAGAGTTGACACAGAAAAAAGTGTTTTAGAAGGCGGGGTTAAGGACAGATTCGGAGCTAAATAATGAAGAATAATATTGTCATTGATAAGATAAAACTACATCAGTATGCGACTAAAGCAAGATATATTAACGGAGGATCTGACAGCAGAAGAAATGTGAAGAATAATGTAAACATAATAAAAAGAATACTTGAATGTGAACTTGGTAAAAAGGAAAAAAAGTTGCTTGCGAATAAGAAAAAACAGCAAAACATGTGTCGGTAACGTGGAAAAATACTTTTAGAATTAGGGAGAAGAAATAAATAGAATATTTAAAAAAATAGTATAAGAAAAATAATCTAAATAAATTATAAAAATAAAACAAACAGCACAGCAAACGCATTCGAACAGACCAAACATAAATGGAAAAATCTAATACATGAAGATGAATAGGAAGATGAGCGCAAAGAAAGATATTAAGAAAAAAAATCAAAAAGTAAAGAATAATAGAATGCACGCAAACAAGTCAAAATGAAAACAACAAAATAGAGGGCAACATAAAAACCGCATTTTCGAGAGACTATAAAACGGTAATTTAATAAAAAGATAATAAATTAGTGATCAAAACAAGTAAGAACAGATGTGATTCAAATAGAGACAACAATAAATGAATTGGAATATATTAATTATAACGAAAACAGGTTAAGAAACATGAAAAACAAATTTCAGAATGAGTATGAAAAAAAAATTAGCATCAAAAGCAGAATAAATTAATAAAGGACAACCATTGAAACCGCAGAATGCTAAACAATTGGAGTACAAAGAGAATAGATAGATTCAGAGTAAAATATTAGAATATATATATATATATTTATATATATATATATATATATATATATATATATATATATATATATATATATATATATATATATACAATATGTAACACGGAAGTGGAAGCGAAATTGTAAGAGATTAAAATGTATAAATAGACCCTAAAAAGCCACCAAAATGAAAATATGTAGAGCATAATAAGAAATAATAACATAATCAATTAACTTTAAAGAACAACTGAAATAACACAAAAATGCATTAGAATTAGAAATAAGTAACAAAAACCGAGTTGGAAGCATGATCAGCATTTTTGAAATGTGCAGAATACAATATTCTGAACGTAAAAAAACTGAATTTAAATAATAAACAAGTGTAACAGCACAAAAAGCACAGCCGAATAAAGTAATAAAAATGAAAAGGTATTCTGCAGCATAGAAAACAATGTTGAGTATAACTAGAAAATACTGATTTAATCAAATTAAAATTTATAAAAATAAAAAAAGATTACTTAAGACACAATGAACAATAGAGCCAGGGGAGCAAATTTAGAGAATGAAACAAAAAAGAAAGACAAAATTTACGGAAAACGAAAAAACTATTGCAGGAATATGTAGACCAGGATAATTTGGAAGAAAATAAAAATTTAAGGAACAAGAGTTTAAGTGGGCAATAATAAACAAAAGAAACAATAGGGTAATTATTAGCAAATAAAATAATAAACAAGAATATTGGTCGGTAATTTAAAAGATAGCGAAATTAGAATGAGTAGAAAAAATGAATCAGAAAAGGGAAAGAAAGGATAACAATCATTATTTAGATAACAATTAGCAAAATGCAGAAGGCATTTAAAAAAATTAAAAAGGGAATAGACGGAAAATTGTAAAACGAATTTTGGAAAATGCCGAAAAGGATATTCAGAACCAAATAAAAAGGAATTCATAAAATAAATTACATAACAGAGAAAAAAGGAAAAACACGGCAAATGAATGCGAATTTAATTAAAACAGCGACGATTAAGTGGTACCATAAAAACCGAATTTTCGCCTTAAGTGGAAAGAATGATTGAGAACAGAATAAAAAGGGATATTTAAAACAATTTAATTAAAAAAGGAAGAAAATAAACTAATATTAGCCAATAAAAATGAAGTTCAGAATAAGCAGAAGATGAAGTTTCAGAATGAAACCGGATGGGGTAAATAAATTAGTTTATCGTAAATGATAAGGACACAGAAATAAAACAATTGAAAATCAGATGATGAATAATAACAACAGGTTCAACAATCAAAAGTAGTTTTTAGAAGGACTAATAATGAAGGCGTTTACGAACGAAACCAGTAATAATAAGAATAATATTTTATATGGCGGTCAAAAAACAAGCGACAAAAAACTCTAAATAACGAAGAATAATTTTTAAAAAGATGATGACTATAGGGTCGCCACACTGAAAACAGTATTTGCGAAGCAGCCGAACAAAATGTTTATATGCACTTTAGGAAAGATTTAAAATAAATAATTTAAATGAGATTTTTTAGACATCAGAAGCAACAAACGAATAAGGGTATATGAGAATGTGTAGTTAATAAATGTAGACATGATGGCAATAACGGTAAAAATTGTAATTCAAATAGCATAACGAAAAACATCTGTAACATCACAGAATAAAAAAAATTAATGTATTGCAACAAATTTGTCGGCAGCACGAAAAAACAAATGGGAAATATCACGAGAGAAAGATTTAGCACAAATTAAGCGACCATAAGTATAAAATATTCATCAATAGATTAATTAAAACAGGAGAAAACGCAGAAAATGCAAACGAATACATAAGGCATAAGAGCATGAGATGTGGAAGAATTAAAAATAATTTGAGGATAAATCTATAAAAAATTATTCAGATCAAATAGTTTAATTATGAAATAATAAAAAAAGACAATGAAAACACATACAACACAAATTAAGATCAGCAGAATCGAAAACCTGAAAATCTAATTTGAAAATACTCAGAAAACAAGATTCAACGCGAATTTATAACGAATGAATTATATATTTTTTCACTGAATACGAGAACAACAGGAAATGCACTGTAAATATTAGTAAATAAAAATGTAAACTGCGACAGAAATGTTGGCAACATGAAAAACTGTATTAGTATGCTCGGAAAATATTAATTCAAGGCATTAAAGCAAAATAAGTTCATAAAGATTGAAAAAAGACAAAATTTTAGAGAGTCTATTAAACCATGCCTACTATAAAGTGGAGAAAAGAAAAAAGAAGGATTTGAATGAAAAGATATTAAAAATTCTAAACAAAACAGAAATAGAATAAATTTAAAAAAATATTTACACTAAAAAATAAAAGAACATAACATTGAATACACAAGCACAAAGTCGGCAAAAAAATAAATAAAGATTTAACATAAACCGAGAACCAACAATTCCAATTATTTCAATGGTAACGACTCAACAAATACAACTGAAAACAAAAATAACATTATCCGAGTCGAAAACGTAGTTTCGAAGTTAGTATCGTGAAATAAAAATAGTCACGGAAGAAATAAAATCAATATATTTAATAATTTTATAACAAAAACAACAACCAGAGCAAAGACACCACTATTGTAATCGAAGGCAATAAAATAAATAAAATTTCAGATGTGGAAACATATATTGTAAATTTGAAGATGTGTAAATAAGAACGATACAGGTGAGAAAACGAAAGAATATCTATAATATTTAAATTGAAATGTAAAAAATTACACAAACAATACAGAAAATACTAAGGAATCGAAAAAATATAACAAAACGATATTCAGCAACGAGAAAAATTAATTTGAGTATGATAAAATACAATTTGAGGAAAATCCATTGCCGAATAAGTCAATATTTATTATGACAGACAAAAACAAAAGGAAGAACACAGGAAATGCAATCTAAGAGGTTAACAAATAATAAAGACACAGCAAACTGATAAACAAATGTGAGAATGAAATGAACATTAGTTGCGCACAAAGTAATAATTTTTATTTAAATCAATGTTGCTATCTTGATATAAATACGTGTCCCAGTGTGTAAAATTATTTGACTGCATCAACTAAGCATTGAATAATTTAGAAAAGGCAAGTTATCCGGTAGATCGGCTTCAACCATATTGGGAACATATCACGTACTGTTCGGTACTTGAAAATCATATTTGGAAACGAACAGACGATGCATGCGAATTTGAGAATAATTAATAATATATGTCCAAAACATAATAAACAAGATTAAAATTAATAATATAATAGGTAGATAATATAGAAGTGAACAGCACAGTTAATATATGGAGTAGAAGTAAAATTGATGACCTTAAAGTCGCGACATTAAAAGTGAGTATAAACGAGATCGGCAAATAATCGTTGAAAGCTACTCAAAATATAATCAATTTATAATTAAATAAATATATAATAAACGAAGGTAAAGAAATGTCAAATAAAATTTAAAAAGCAATACGAAACCGTACAGATTCGAATAAAAGAAAAATAATTTAGGTGTTAGTAGTAATTGAAGTAAATATAGCAAAACGAGAAGAATGTAATACACCAAATCAACAACGGCAAAAATAAAGTAAATGTCTGCAATTATAAGTAAAACTAGCAACACCCGATTCCAAATATGCAATTAAATTTGTAAAAGAGCAGAAATGATAGATTCAGTACATTTGAAGAAATTAAGAAATAAAAAATACTACGCAGTTTATAAACAAGAGTAGCGATGCATGAATGAAATAAAAATAATAACTGGAGTGCCTTCAACATAAAAATGAATTTAAGAATGTTCAGAGAAAACAGATTCGAGCCCAAAAATATAAATATTACAGCGAATAATAAAAAAGTTAGATAATTTTCAGAGGCAAGTTTAAGGAGAACACATGCAAATGAAAATAGAATAAGAAAAAACATGAAAAATTAAATATTTCGCTGGTAAAAAAGAGAAAGAATATATCAAATTCCATAAATAAAATCGAAAACAAATAATGTATATCCTTGAATATGAAAAAGGAATTTGATATTTTGCAGAATTTAGAGATTCTTTACATAAGTGCAAGGAATAAAAAAATAATTAAATTGAATTTAATAAGCATCGGCAATCAGGAAAATAAATAGTGTGTGCAAAAATAGAAATATATACCAAAGAGTCCTTATTATAAATATTAAACTTTAGAAGAATCAAACAAATATTAAATGAACAGAAAATGCACTTCGAGAAAAACAGGAAATTAACACGGGAATAAAAATTAAAATGTACAGAGCAATGACCGAAATATGACAAACGAATTTGTGCAGGAGCATTAATTGTTATTCAGATCAGTATTTAGATTGAAAATGTAATTTTTATAAACAAACATTATAAAATGGAAAAAACACACAAAACAAACGAAGAATAAGAGAAAATTACGAGCAGTGTCCATAAGATTACAAATGAAGAGAAGATAGATTCAGAACAGCAAAAAAAAAGATTAAAAATATTAATTAACACATCAAATTCAGGGGAATAAAAAACATTGATGGGAACAGCAGCAAGAAAAAAAATTTGCAAGAAATCCGGAAATGTGTATATTGAAGAAAAAAAATTTTGAGTAAAAATTAATGTTAAATAGGTAGATAAGTAATAAACGTAAATTCACAGTAAGGGTTTGCCAAAAAAGGAATAAAAAAAAAGAATAGCTATCCAAATTGTAAACGAATGTGTGAAAGAACGGAAATGTTTAAATTGAGCCATGAAAAGAATGATATAAAAAAAATCATATTTCGTAAGTTTATTAATAAATAAAACAACACGGCAAACGCTTTCTAGGAAAATCATAAATAAGGATAACTCTTTCACAAACTTATAGATTGAATCAAAATAACGCAGAATTGTCAAATTATATATATATATATATATATATATATATATATATATATATATATATATATATATATATATATATATATATACATAGTGAATGAAGAGAAGTGACAGAAACAGACCAGTAGTAGAAGTCTTAAAAAGAATAGGAGATGGAGAAGAAACGATAGATTCAGAAGACAAAAATTAAAGATATAAATAAAATTAAATATACGTATGTTAAAAAGTATCAATAACACGTCAGTTGCACGCTAATAGAATACCGAATACAAGCATCAGCTGAAGCATCATGATAAACGAATTTAGAAAGGATTTGAAAAGATGGATTCAGCAAAAAGTAAAGGAAACAATAATATTATTTAAGCAGACAAAAAATGAGCAAATACAACACACACTAAATATATGCAAATAAGATCATCCGAGCTAGAAGACTTGCAATGATTTATTCAGGTTAAAACATGGAAAACATGAAACATTTTAAAGACTTGAAATAAAATACGGCTATAAAACAGAAAAGTCATGCAAAACTAAACGAAAATAAAAAATAAAAACGGATAAAAATATTGAACAAAAAGTATAGAAAATAATTAAACAGACAATTAGTAAAATGTGGGAGCAAAAAAGCTAATATTTCCGAATGAAAATAAAATATAATAACAGCTATGCTCGCAACATAAAAAGTGAATTTGGGGAAGAGCAGAAAAAAATAGATTGAGAATCGTACAAGTAATAATAAAAGATAATTACATGAGCCTGTAATAAATTACAGCAAAAAAACAACAGATGTATATAATTAAAAAAGTGGAAACTATTAAAACAAAGATTTGCATGCGGATTGAAAATAGCGTTAGTAATGCCTCGGTACCGTAAAGTTGATTCAGCTTGCGCAGTTCCGGACAAAGTTGATTAAAATCCAGCACGTCTCTTTTAAGATGAGTGGTCGAGGACGGTTTTATGTTGTTTTTCTACAGGACAAATGGTATGGTTCGGTCATCATACATTGCTATGAGTATTCATTCAGAGTGAACTGCTTGATGTAGGGTTTAATGTGTGAAATTTGCATAGTGTCACGCTAAATTTCGAGAGGGTCGATTAGACAAAGCTATTCTATTTGGTTCAAGATAGACGATCGTACTTGAGGATTTCACGCAATTGAGGTCAGTTAAAACACAAACACCGCTATACAATTTACATTTCGTTTTTACAATCAAACCTTATTGTAGACGAACAAAGAAAAAATTCCATGAAAACCAATTTATTAAGTAACAATTACGCAAGCGTATGAATTGGCGTAAAGGTTCATGCCGGTGAGAATAACCTAATCTGTGTAAAGTTTGAAAGACACAATTGAATTTGATGAGAAGCCGGACAAATTAGACGTTAAATATCATTGGATCAAATCGCTGGCTGTTGGGTCATTATTAATATATGTCCACATAAAAGAAACTTTTGTGTTTGTGCGTCATTATGACCGCGAGAATTTCAAAAAAAATTAATTTAGTGAAGCGCAATTAGAAAATAATTTCATTCATGTTAATCAGATAATAAAATATTTATTTTTGATAAATCAAGCAGAAAGTAATTGTCTACAAATAGATTCGGCTTTAGCCCCGATCATAGCCGATATTTTTATGTCCTCTTGGGAGTGGAAGAATTTTCTTTTTTAAAGAAAACTGAAAATATGATGTTGAACTATGACTAGATTGCGATGCCTGCGTGCATATAAAAAATATTCAATAAATGTTTTCCCGAATGTAAGATTTAGAATTGAAAAGGAAGAGGATGAGACTCTTGCTCTTACACACGTGTTTCTCAAACGCAGAGCTAAAGAATCGTTGCGCGAACCAGTCTTCCATTAGAAAACATAGGCAGAGATATGTTTCTTAATCTGCAGCTAATGACCTCCAAAATGGGAAAGAAGGCTCATTTAAGGAATTGTATAATAAGGAATTTCGTATTTAATCGGCAAACTATTTGCACACAGATTTGGTTTTTGTGAGTAATGTACTCAATATTAATGGTTACCCACCTTAATTTATATATAAATACAATCAAAATAAAATATTAAATCCCGTCATGAATGTTTGTATTGTCGATAAGAATTCGGTGTACATTCATTTACTTTACAGACGTAACGATAACAATAATTGAAATTTTGCCTGTGAACAAAAATATGTAGGCAGATGCAATAGAAGATGGAATTCACAATTAACGGATCAGATACCAACCTGGTTTGTATTACACGTATGCCAATAACTAAACATGCTTTGCCTTGTAAAAAATGCGGAATGTTAAAAAATCGCTTCCCAAATTTAATTAATGCTAGGAATGTTAATATGCCTATTTTGGTGGACTATTTTTCTTGTTGAAGCGAAGTTAATTTATGCATGCCATTTGTGCAGTAAATCAGTTAATAAGATGGTGAAAATGCTACTGTACAGTGTTAAACATGCTTGTAAAATTCATGTGGGGAAATATTTTTTGAGACACTTCAATAATTGAAATCCTACAAGATTTTTCATTAAATGTGATCAAATGTAGGACAATTGTTGAAAATCCAATTAAACAGAGCAAACTTAGACAAAAGCAGCAACAACCAAAATACATGTGAATAATAAATTTAAAAGAAAAATAATAAACAAAAAATAGACGATTGGGAAGGAGAAGTAAAGTAAGATTCAGAACAAAATAGGACAGATTAAGTAGAGATTATAAAAACATAAAGAAATGGTAATTTCAAAAAAATGAAATAAATTTAGAAAGAGCAAATTTAAAAATCTAATTCTATTTATATATATATATATATATATATATATATATATATATATACATATATATATATATAAAATAGAATTAGATTTTTAAATTCAAAATTTACTCTTTCTAAATTTATTTCATGCAAGGCTTACTTTTCATGATCAATGCCCAAACATGCTTTATATGCCTGATTAAATCCGACTGAATTCCGTTTATCCAAATAGCGCCGTATGTGGTCGACTCATATCTGTTACAGCATTTAGCAATCATCCTAAATGTTTCGTCTGGGAATATGCGAGCAAGATTTCTGTTGTTTCTTCTCTTTCTATTCAGCTATTACTTGTATTACTTATTGGTTTATTCTGAGTCAGTATTTTCATTTCCATCTCAAGTTCTTGTTTATTGATGCGGACACAACTTTACAATTTTCATGTATCTGCATGAGTCTGCTCTGCTTTTGTTGTTTTTTAATATCTTTCCAGTTGATTTTAAAATTAAATTTTGCTTATTCTTTTCTGAAAGTATAATTCGTGCTTCTTATCATGTACATTGTCATGCTGCCAGCACTTAGTTCCTTATGCTTATTTGTTTGAATTTGCTGTTGTGTTACTGTTATAATATCTGCATTTCCGTTAACATTTTTCATAATATTTATAGTTCTTTTCCGTCTCAAATCCGTTTTCATGTTGCGGACAATTCTGATCCTAGTTTAATTTGGAATTTGATATTTCATAATCTCTCTACTTATTGATTATTTTTATTGTCATATTTTGTTCTGAATTCTAATTTACTCCTCCTTCCAAATTGTTTTTTGTTAAGTTTATAATTCTTTCTATTCTTTTATTATTCGCATGCATTTGGTGTGCTGTTATCTTTTTTTAAGTTCGCTCTACTTAATCGTTTTTCCACTGTTCTCCTAAATTTTATCACATTTAATAATTCTTCAAATGTCACAAAAATTACGCACCAATATGAATTTATACACATATTTTACACTGTAAAGTAGCGTTTTTCTCCATATTATGAAATGGTTTACAACACAAATGGCACGCATAAATCAATTTGGCTACAACAGGAATGAAGTCCACATTAGTAGGAATATTAAAACACCTAACATTAATTAAATTAACATGTCGCATTTTTACAGAACAAAACATGTTTAGTTATTGACGTAAGTGTAACACCGACCAAGTAGGTATGTGATACAACGTTTGTGAATTCTATTTTATGTTGGATCTGCCTACATAGGCACTATTTCAATTAGCTCTGCAAAATAATTAACTACACATCGAATTTTAGTCGACAATAAGAACATTCATGATGGGATTTATAGTGTCAATATATTTGCACTTATCTATATAGCATACTGTGTAACTATTAATGATAAATTTGTGCAAATAGTTTACCGAATAATACGCGATTCATAACTATACCATGCTTTAAATGAGACTTTTTTCCGATTTGGTAGGCAGTAGCTTTTGAAATAATGTTATAAAGTTTTAGAATGCTTGCGCAGTGCAAAATTCAAATGTTGACTCTCCTCGATTTGCGAACTAAGCCAATAAGAATACAATTTGGATGCGTAATTGGAAATGGGGATCAAACGGATCCTTGCGAAACTGATAGTGCAAAGTAACAACCCGCGAAAACAACTCGTAGAGATTCAATAAGCTATAACTTTACAGTTAAATACTGTTTGTTGCGAAGAACTGATATATATGCAAGTATGTATTAGGTTTTGCGAACCTAGTAACAAATTAGTTCAGTTGTGACCAAAACCTAATACATACTTTCATATATATTAGCTCTTCGCAACAAACAGTATTTAACTGTAATGTATTGAATTGAATGATGTCATGCTTACCGCGAAATGTGATAACTGATATCGATGAAGGCCAGAGTGTATGGTTTAACTGGAGTAACAGGTGTTCGGAAATTGTTGTAATTCTCAATTTGGGTGAACTTTAGCAAAAATTTATATCCATCAGGTTGGTATCATGTACCGACTCGGAAACCATAGTGTTAGTATCCAGTACTCATTGATTTAAAAAAGGTATCAGTTACTAACACAATAGCCATAGTGTTAGTATCCTTTACAGACTCGGTATATATATTATTTAGTGTGAGTTAGCATTGAAGTCGTATTATCGTTGACTTTAGATTATGTTAGCTTCACTATTACAGGTTTACACATTCGTCTAGGAGATTGTACCGTCCTATTATTCCACATTCTTCTACCAAATATATAGTGGTTAAAGGGCGTAATACCGGGTCCTACTGATGAGTCGCCAGTAAGCACGAAACGAATGTGAATGAGATTATACTTTCCGTTCATGCTGCCTTTGGTTTATCCTTCTGGACAAATACTGTCTGTCAAATACTTCCCTAAGTATGTATTAGGTGTTGCGAATCTAGTAACAAATTAGTTCAGTTGTGACCAGAAAGATAAACCAAAGGCAGCCTGAACGGAAAGTGTAATCTCATGCACATTGATTTCGTGCTTAATGGCGACTTATCAATAGGAGCCGGTATTACGCAATTTAACCACTATATATTTTGGTGAAGAATGTGGAATAATAGGACGGTACAATCTCCTAGACGAATTTGTAAACCTGCAATAGTGAAGCTATCATCATATAAAGTCTTCGACAAGGCGACTTCAATGCTAACTTACAATATATAATGTATATACCGAGTCTGTAAAGGATACTAATACTACGGCTATTGTGTTAGTAACCGGTACCAACATTATTATACCGAATAGGTAATTGGTACTAACACTATGGCTTCCGAGTCGGAACATGGTGCCAATATGAATGATATAAATTTATGCTATAGTTCACCGAAATTGAGAATTACAACAAATTCTGAACACCTGTTATTCCAGTAAATCCATTCACTCTGACCTTGATCGATATCAGTTATCACATTTCGCGATAAGCATGGCATTATTAAATTCAATATATAAGAGTTAAATGCTGTTTTTTGCGGAGAACTAATATATATGCTAGTATCTAGACTATATTATGTTAGCTTCAGTATTGCAGATTTACAAATTCGTCTAGGAGATTGTACCGTCCTATTATTCCACATTCTTCGACCAAATATATGGTAGTTAAAGGGCGTAATACCGGCTCCTACTGATGAGTCGCCAGTAAGCACGAAACCAATGGGCATGAGATTATACTTTCCGTTCATGCAGTCTTTGGTTTATCCTTCTGGTCATAAGTGAACTAATTTGTTACTAGGTTCGCAACACCTAATACATAATAGCATATATATTAGTTCTCCGCAACAAACAGTATTTAACTGTTATAAATACTTCTCTAGGTTTCTGTTTGTATTTTTTTATTTTTGTGTTTATTTGCATAAATTTTCTGGAAATACGTTAATAATGGCCCAGCAGCATGTGATTTGATCCAATTATATATAACTTCGAATTTGTTTGCCTTCTCATCAAATTCAATTGTGTCTTTCAAACTTTACACAGATTAGGTTTTCCTTACCGACACCAAATATTTCGCCAATTCATGCGTTGGCATATTTTGTTATTTAATAAATTGTCTTTCATGAATTTTTGTTGCTTTTTCTTCTTCACCTCACAATGTAAGATGACGATACCTTATCATTTGCCCAATAGAAAAACAAGTCGAAACAGTCATTGACCATTTTTCAAAAGGAGGCATGTTGACTATAAATCGACTTTGTCTAGAACTGCTCAGGCTAAAACAATTTAATGGTAGAAAAGCTTTACCATTGGTATTCTCAAACCACATGCAAATCTTTGTGTTTAATTTGCATTTGCTGTTGTCGCTGCTGTAATTATTACACTTATTCTATCATGATAGTTTCTGTATCTATCTTTTCTTAACAGATCCGTATAATTATTATTCTTGTTCTATCTTGTATGTACTCAATTTACTTTCTTTGATTCTTCTGAAATTTGTCTTTCGTGTTGCCTTTTCAGTTGCGCATATTTTTTGGTTGTATTTTTATAAATTTTACATGTTGTCACCTTAATTCATTATATGTCAATCAATTTTTCTTTATATTCTATATTCTTTTACTTAACAGTTCATTTTAGCTCCTTCCTAAATTTGTTTTCCATATTTTTTCGGCACCGCTTTCTTATGTAAATTAACTGCGTTTTGGCAGTTGCTTACCTTCTGTCTATGCTATTAATATTTATATTTCATCTTGTTTTGATCTAAGTCAATAATTTCAGCTGTTTTTCCTATCCGTTTATTATGTCTTTTGTGCTGCCATTCCAATCTGTTGCATCACACGCTTGCATTTCCGTGTTGGTCCCATTGTTTAATATACGCATATTCTATTATTGTTTATATTTTTGCTTTTATACAGAATCTTCTCCTTCTTGTATTCTTTTTAGTTCTATTTCTCTTTAGCTGATTCTATTATTTCTCCTCCATCGCAAATTGGATTTTTACGGAAACCGCTAATCAATTTACAATTTAGATTCTTTTGAATTTCCTGCGTTATCATCGTATTTGATTACCTAAATAAATAATAAAAAAATAAATAATTATTAAATTTTTTTTGCTTCGAAACTTGATTTAACGTTTCTTCACAAAATCATTTCTAATATTGTTAAAACTGCTGATTTTGTTTACTTAATCTATATTTTCAACTACTATTTCGTGTTCTTTCTAGTGAAGGTCTCGTTTTTTCTCTTCTGTTACATCTCAAGTTACTTACAGCTTATGCAATCATACATATTTATACATTTTGGGTTTTCAATTGATTATGCTAGTGGTAACAAATCTGACTCGTTTTTACATTTGTTTCTTGTTTTGGCTGGTTGGTAAGTGTGTATGCGTTTGAGTTTGTGTGTATGCGTGTTTGCATGTAAAGGTCATTCTCGCAGTATTGCAAAGTGATGCCTGAGATCTGGTCATAATTGTTTTGATAGCTTGAGAATTAAACATTTGTGCGCATTGTTTACTGTTACATGTACAAGTACTATTTTTCCCAGTGTAGTTGATCGTTTCACCTTGTTGCACAAATTTATATTTTCACATGGTAACAGCGCCAGTGTGGATTGCAGTGTTAAACGCTCATATTGTTTGGAAACTCCTGTCACCGTATGCGCCTCTGTCTTTTCCACTTCAGTTTGTTGCCAATCCGATTGTACGTTTGCTGATTCTAGTCGAGGGCCTGTTTGTTCTTGACTGGATACTGGTAGATTGTTGTTGAAATTTTGTTATTCTTGGCCAGTCGATTAGAATATCATGTTGATGAAACCTTGGAATATTAAGGTCAGGTGCTTGTTGTTTTATATAAAGGGTTTCATAAATAAATAGTAATTTTTCTCATTTTGCTTTATGTAGAATTGTGAAATTGGTCGAATTGACAGGGTGTCCCGTTGCCAATATATGATCGGAAATAGCTGATTTTCCTGACGGTGGCAAGCTTTTGTTAATCAATTTCTGTGGCAAATGTTGCTGGATTCTGCTTATCAGTGGCTTCTTCGTACGTCCGATATATGTGCTACCGCACATACATGAGATTTTGTAGACTATATTTGATTTGAAGAAAATTGGCAATTTATCTTTGGCATCCAACCTCATGATTCTCTGTGTACTAAATGTCATATTAACTTTAACACTGGTAAAGTTCTCCTTAGTTATTCTAATCAGCCGTCGTTCAATTATTGAGGCTGGTACGTCGCCTCTAAATGGTAAGTTTAGGAAAGCCTGCTTGACGGTATCCTTTCTAGTGCGAATCTGCCGTGGTCTGATTTTGACATCAATGAATCGCTCTGGGTAGTTGTTCATTAGCAAAATTTTCCTGAGGTAGCCCAGTTCTTCCTCGATCTTGTGTTCAGAGCAGATCTTCCTGATTCTGTTTGCTAGGTTGTTTACTAAGTTTCTTTTGTAGGATTTTGGCACACTGCTGTTGTAGTGAATGTATTGTCCGGTGAAAGTGGATTTTCTATATATGGCCAGTGTCAAATCCCCGTTTTCTTCTCGAGTGAGTTTGATGTCAAGGAAGGGAAAACTGTCGTCTTTCTCTACCTCGAGAGTGAATTTGATGTCTGGATCGGCTCCATTTGCTTGTTTGAGGATTTCGGAAGGGTCTGCTGCTTCTGAGATGAACAACAAGATATCATCTACATACCTTTTGTAGAGTGCGCACTGGTCAATTATACCTTTTAGGCTCGTTTTTTCCAGGTGATACATGTATACATCTGCCAGGAGGGGTGCGATGCAACTTCCCATAGCTACACCATTGATCTGGCGGTAGTATATCCCTTCGAATGTAAATTGCACGTTTTTAGTACATGCTAATATGAGGTCTTTGATGTCATTGGTGTCTATAGGGAAGTCAAAAAACTCATTTTTGATGAGGTCACACAAGATCTCCGTTGTCTTATCCAGTGGTATGTTTGTAAATAAGGATGAGACGTCAAGCGAGACCATTTTATTCCATAGAATATTCTTCCCCTTCAAATCATTTGCTAGTTCGAAAGAGTCCTTGATAGTGTTTGCGTTTATGATGCTCCGTATTGGTTGAATTATTTTGCAGAGAAACATGGCTGGTTTATGTTGTGGAGCGTTGATCATTGACTCGTACATGTAACAATGAACAATGCGCACAAATGGTTAATTCTCAAGCTATCAAAACAGAGACAGACATATTTCAGACCAGAAACGAAAGCAGTCTGCATAAATATCTCACTTAAGGGAGATAGAGTTTCCCGAATAGCACAAAAGAAAGTTGAAGCGGCAGCTAAATTACGAGAGTTATTAAAGTTAACACACTTGCCTTTACCAGCAATCAAAGATAAAAAGCCGTTAATATCGAAATCTAATATTATTTACCAATATGCATGCGTAAGTTTTCGATCAACTTACGTAGGCCAATCGACCTGAAAGTTAATTACTCGAATGAGAGAACATTGCAACTTCAACGTCTGTTTTAAAACAATGGTAAATAAACGTCTGCAATTACGCAACACATCGCATAAAACTTACACGTATGTTGTCCACATGTAGCATTCAAGATAATTACTAAATGCAATTACAGAATGGATTTAGCCACACACGAAGATTTATGTATAAACAAATTACAGCCGGATTTATGCATGCAAAATAAGCATTTTCAGACATTGAGCTTGAACTGGAGGTGACGGACGTAATTGATTGTTTGTTCTCTTATTTCACGCTCTCTCCATGGTTACATTTTTCTATTTTTTGCCTTTCAAATTATATATGAAGAGATGTTCTGTTGTAGATACTTGAATAGAAAATGGGAGAGAAACGGTTTTGATAAAATTTCTTTTTATTTTTGTAAATGAATGAGTAAGATGGATTAAATAAAGAATTATAAAATCGTCAATATTACAGCAAATGCTCGCGAAATATAATACGAATAATAAAAACGAAAATGACATCAACAAGTTAATGAAGTTTCAGAAAAAATAGGATTAATTTATAATAATAGTGAAATAAATACTTATTAAAATACGGTAAAAACACGTCCAATGTAATGATATAAAATTAAAGACAAGAAAGTAATTTTCTACGACATTAAAATCGAATTTGAGAAGGAGAAGAAAAGGTAGAATAATAAAAATAAAGATGAAATAAAAATGAAGAACTGCATAACTGCAATCCTCATGGAATTGGAGGAGCAGAAATAAAGATATTAGAATCGGCGAAAACACAAACAATACATGCAATTAAAGTAAAAATATTAGAATTGGATTTCGGAACTCCTGAAAACTATTATGCCAAGGATAAATAAAGATATACGTAAAAACAAAACGTAGAAGGATGTATATATATATATATATATATATAGATATATATATATATATATATATATATATATATATATATATATATATATGTATATAAATGTTATGCAACAGATAAATGCAAATTTTGCCCAAATCAGAACAAAAGGTTGCGCGAAACGAAAAATGTACTTGGACTGAATAGGCACAGAAATAGATCGCACATAAAAAAATATAACAAAATAATCTAAGAAAGCGCTCAAAAAACAGATTTGGTACAATAAATCGCGAGATCAAAATAATAAATAAATTGGCAGATATAAAGACTGCATCAACTCAAGAAATGCTGTCCAATAACTGTAGAAAATGAACAGCTGTCATCGCAACATGGGACACGAACTGGAGTGGGCAGAGGTAATAAAGCCTCAGAGCAAAACAAAATGAAAACAAATTGAGACCGACAAATAATATAATAATAATAAAAAAATATATAATAAATAAATTTTACAACAAAACTAGAACGTTTACAAATAAAACATGAATAGACAGATGGAAAATGCAAAATTTCAGCAATTGAAAACGAAAAAATAAAATAAGTTCTACAGAGTAAGACATACGTAATTTGAATGAACGGATTGCATAGATTAAGAAGAATAGAAGAGAAAATAAAAGCAATATTTAAAAAGATCGATACTAAATAAAAACAACCCATGAACAAATGCATGCAAATTAAAAGAGGAGCAGATAAACAAACATGAAATACGAAAAATACGGAATGGAAAATGTGTGAAGACGAATCAAAGTATAATTAACATAACTAAATTGATAGATAGAGGCATTATAAAATGTAGGAGAATGTATACGGATACGGAAAATACACATCCTATCTTGAAACAAACGAAAAACGCACTTTAAAAAGGAAGGGAATAGAGTGTGAGAAAAATTAAATAGATGTTTAATTATCAAAGCTAAAAACACAGAAAGTAGACGCAAATAAACGTAAAAGGACTTCTGAAAAAGAAAGAGCAGAAAATGTAGATTCGGAACAAAGCAAAAAAATGAAAAAATGATTATTCAATAGATAATTTAAAAACAACGGCAAAGGTCAATAAATGTAACCGAATCAAAGCAAAATATTTCTGCAGATTCAGAAACATGATGAAGATTTTAAAGTGAAATAGAAACCATATATTTAGAACATAATAAAAGATAATGAAATAACTAATTAAAAAGACTGTGAAAAGACATTGGCATCAACACGGCAAACGCAAGCAGGAAAAACAAATTTTCTGAAGAATCATAGAAAATAAATTCAACACCATACCCGTGTGAATAAAATAGAATTAAGTATACTTCTGAAAAATCGCTATAGATTAAGTAATGCGTGCAAATAAAGCCAATATATGGACAGCTGTGTCTGCCACATAAACATGTTAATTTGCGAAGAAGCTGAAAATACAGTTTCAGAACGTGTTATAAAAAACTTCATCAAATGAGGAAATGAATTATAACAAAAGTGAAAATATGAATAGTACTGTTTGCACCATATAAAACGAATATGAGGAGCAGAAAAGAAACGCAAATATTAATTATTTGGACATACTTTATAAATCGGCTAAAATAAGAAATTTCGTATGAATTCGAAAAAATTAAGAAAAACTGTGTCTGCGATATGTAAAACAGATGAAGAACTAAATGTATATTCAGAAAAAAATAAGACGGAATAGAGACATACGTAAAAATCGGAAACAACAATAGAAATGCCATTAAAATGGTGAAGATAGGAACAATGAATTCTGCCTAAAAAGAAATGAATTTCCAAAGGAAACTATTAACGTATTTAGAATAAAAATATTAATATAAAAAGCCGTTATTCAAAATGGCACCACAATAAAAATGAGTTTCATAAACAAAAGTATAGGCAGATGTAAAATAAATTTCGAGGAAAACAAATAGTTAAAAAGGCAATATTGAAACTGTTAAATCAAAGCAAATGCATGTAATTTTTTGTGAGAATAAAAAAATTATTATCCACAACATGAAAAAAAGAATACGATCATATAAAATAAGTACAGCTGCTTACACAGACATAAAGACAAATTAGTAACAGAATAGAAGCAGTTTTAAGAAAAGGATTAGATGAAAATAAAGGTCAAATTATTTTGGAATGCGAGCTTTAATAAAATGCATTGTACCCTTTCCATATGCAAAATAAAAGTAATTTTTATCAGATACGAGAACCGCTTCGTTCTCAATTTCTTCTCAAATTTGTACATATAAACATTTCTTTATATATTAATTGAAAGGCAAAACAAGATAGTAAAATGTAAACATGGACAGTGTGAAATAAGGTGATAACCATTCAATTGCCTGCGCCACCTCCAGTTCAAGCTCAATGCCTGAACATGCTGCTTTTGTTTGCATAAATCCGGCTGCAATTTGTTTATGCAAAAAGATTCGTATGTAGCTAACTTCGGTATGTTATTGAACATCAAGATTATCTTAAACGTCACGTCTTGAGAACAAAAGTTTAAGGTTTTAACGATGTGTTGCGCAATTACTGATGTGTTTTCTTCATTTTATTTGAAACCGGCTTTTAAGTTGCAATGTAATCTCATTCGAGTAATTAACTGTCTGGTTGGGCGGCCTACGTAAATTGATCGACAACTTGCGAATGTATATAGGTTAATAATATTTAATGTCGAATTAACTCGCACATTCAGTGTAGCTGAAATACAAGTGTTATTTTAAAAAAAAACACTTGCCGATACCAGCAATTAAAGAAAAACAGAGTTAATATCGATATCAAAAATTATTTAACAATATACATGCGCAAGTTGTCGTAAACCGATCGACCAGACGTTTAATTCCTCGAATGCGAGAAAATTGCAAATTAAACACATTTTTAAATGAAATGGCGAAAACATTTTTGCAATTGCGCAACACATCGTTGAAATCACACACATATTATCTTCAGATGTAAAATTTTAGATAATTTATATGTGTAATAACAGAAGTTAGTTATCTACATACGAAGTTTTATGGGTAAACAAATTGCAGCTGGATATATGCAAGCAGAAAATGAATGTTCAGGCATTGATTATGAACTGGAAGTGATGTACACAGTTAATTTGTTGCTTACAGATTTCACATTCTCTCCATGCTTCAATTTTTATATTTTATTTTGTTTTTCAATTTGAAGATACTTGAGAAGAAAATGAGAAAGAAGCGGTTCTTGTATGTGGTAAAATTTCTTTTTTTGCAAAAGGAAATGGCACTATGAAAGGTTAAATTGCTAGATAATAGGTACTATCGTATGGCTTAAACAAAGCGAAGGTGGGCAAACTTTTAAGAATCAATTAGAATATTACTACAAAATCCATTTTAAATGTTATAATAGGTTTAGAAAATATAAAGCTGAATATAAATACAAATTTAATTGGCATATATTTCAGAATAACTATATAACATCAAATGCAGTGGATTAAAAATTAAGGCCATGCTTGAAATGTGGGATACATGAAAACGAATTAGATGAGCAGAATTGAAGGTAAATGCAGAACAAAAAAGATGGAATAAAAATAATAATTAAATAAACATATTTTAGAGAAGCATTTTCAATATTTAAATGCACTCAGTAAAAATAACTGAATAAGTACATTCTAAAAGGTGTATATGTTGTCTCAGTGCTGTCATTTTCGTTTCGGATTTGACCGCATTTTGCTTGTGCGGGACAATTGGTAGCACTCATAGGTCGGTAAAATCTTGAACTTCCTTCATATTCAGATGATGTAATTTTTGGCCTCAATTGATGGGTTCTCACTTGTCCCTTCTTCTTTAAGCCTTCAATTAGCTGATTGTCTGAAAATGACGTTGGATCAAGATTTTACATGGTTGCTTATATGCTTATCTATATATACTGAGATAGCGTGTGGACGTATGTATAAATGGATATTTTATAAGATGTGGGTGTGTGTATATTTAAATATAAATAAGTAAAAATAAAATTTAAATATAAAAGATTGCTGATTATATATATATATATATATATATATACATATATTCGTTATATATATATAGTGTATACACGTAGGATATATATATATATATATATATAGATAGGTATATATATGAAGTATATAAAGATATTTATAAAAGATGTGGGAATAACCCACATGGTTGCTTATATGCTTATCTATATATACATTATATATAGCCTATGGAATTACATGGATGTTTTTTCTTTTTTTTTTATATATGAAGTGAGTATATATGTAATTATGAATAAGTAACTAAATATAAAATTTATTATATAGGTATATACGATACAGATATTTTAATTGAGAAACTAATTTATATAGGATATGAGTATTAATGTGTATTTGGCTGAGAGACGATTTGGTTAGTGTAAACTCCGTATTCGGTCTTGTCAAAACGATAGAATAATACTCTATAGACTCTCAATAGTTTTTTAATCTCTCTGTCTATAACCGATTGCAAGCTGGTTGGAATTAGGTGAACTGGGGGGCATGTGAGGATTACTGCAACATTGAATTCAAAATTTGTTGATCTTTCTATGCGTCCGGAACAGAAATTAAAATATAGATATCAGTGATAGGCGTGTTTGTCAATACATTAAGTGTGCTTATAGTTATTCAATAAATGTCACTTTAGTAAAATACACATGTTTATAAGTAGTTGTGTGCGCAGAGGGGGACAGGGATAAGTCTTTGTATACATTTGAGTATTAGAGACTAGGTATGAAGACCGGATATTAGGAAGACAATTAAAAGTACTTTTAGAATTAAAATAGATATAAATATATCTGTCTTGAATGAGAATACCACATTTGTCACAAGTTGTGTTTTACTCCTGTGCGTATTGTGTCAACCCTGAAGATGAGACTGGAAATGAAGTCTCGAAAATTTGGTCAAAGAACAATGGAAAATCTTGATCCAACGTCATTTTCAGACAATCAGCTAATTGAAGGCTTAAAGAAGAAGGGACAAGTGAGAACCCATCAATTGAGGCCAAAAATTACATCATCTGAATATGAAAAAGTTCAAGATTTTACCGACCTATGAGTGCTACCAATTGTCCCGCACAAGCAAAGTGCGGTCAAATCCGAAATAACTGAATAAGTTCCACTAAAAGAAACACCAATTTAAGATAGAAAAGAAACATATATTCAGATGAAAAAAATTATATTAAAATCTTAATCATATATGCGAATATAAAAAACGGAAACTTCACATTCTATACAAGGAAATACAAATAAAAATAAAAGAATATGTGTCTGCAACATGAAATACGAATAATATGGAAAGGAAACAATTTCTAAAAAAGACAGATTATTAAAGACGACAAAAAATTTTCAAATGTATACAGCTAAAAAAATTAAGAACAGCAGTGTCCGTAACATAAAACGAGTATCTGTGAAGAAGTGGGGAACAGATTCATATTGAAAAAGAATTGAAAGACTTGCTGTTGACATTTATTAAAAACGACCATAACATAGCACATGCATGTGAATAATAACAAATAAATTCAGGAAATAAGAAAGCCAGATGTAAGAAGAAGGATTAAACTAAACGGAAACAGTGCAGAATATTCATTCTAATAAAATACACGGAAGAGCAGTGCCCGTAACATGACAAACGATTTTCAGATAGAGAGGTTGAAAGAGATTCAGAATATAAGTGGATGGATTGAAAATAAAAATTAATAAGATTAATACCATATATTGACACGAACTCTGAATGTATATGCAAATACAAATAAAATAATAAAATTAATATTTGCCTCGTGGAAACTAATTTTGGGCTTGCAAGTTAAAATATATTCCGTATAAATCGAAATGGAATGAAAAAAATGATTTATGTACAGATAGAAATATTGAGTAACTACAAGGAAAATGCAGACTCCGCTATATGAAAACGAGGTAGTTGAGCTCCAAAATGATATATTCGGGAAAAAAAAGATGGAATGAAAATGTAAAATAAATATACATATATCTAAATTCGGCAACAAACAGCCATTACCCAAGAAAATATTTAAGAAAATGCATCATGAAGGCATTACCTGTAAACGTGTAGAAAAGAAGAATTTGAAATATAAACGATAAAATAAAATAAATTATTCATAAATAAAAAATGCACTAGCTCACGAAAAAACGTGTAAACTTAGTTCAATACATTCATAAAAAAAGGACTTTTTAAATGGATATGATAATATAGATTCAGTACAAAACAGACTAAAATAAAACTTATAAATAATGGACTGATACCAAAAAAGAGCATCAACAAAGGATATGCATGTGAATAAAAAGAAAATAAAGAAATACAGTGTCTGCCACATAAGAACAAGTTCGATGAGCACGATCCAACTGATATAATCGGAACAAAACATGTTGGAAGGAAAAAGATGCATAAAAGATTGATATTAAAATGCAGCAACAACATATCCAATGCCTGAGAATAAATTTGAGAAAATTAAATTATTGTCCGCATCATGAAAGTAGTATTTATGAAGGTGCAGAAAAGGAGGATTCGTAGTGAAAAAATTAATTAGATATATATTAAAACGCACCAACTCAGCAAAAGCACGTAAATAAATCGGAAAAATAAATTCCGCAAGATAAA
This sequence comes from Eudiplozoon nipponicum, assembly GCA_029291075.1. Taxonomy (NCBI): domain Eukaryota; kingdom Metazoa; phylum Platyhelminthes; class Monogenea; order Mazocraeidea; family Diplozoidae; genus Eudiplozoon; species Eudiplozoon nipponicum. The sequence continues at coordinate 34,704 of JAQBSW010000836.1, read as the reverse complement.
TGGCTACTTTGAGATGGAGAACATAAAACAGGTTCAGTACAGGACATAATGGATTGTAAATAAATTGTAAATGGACACTTAAGAAATGCTTGTGCGACTTCTCAACAAATTAGAGTAGACGAATACAGGTAAGTTCAATACAAAACTAGGTGAATTGCACTTAATATTCAAGTATGCCGAAATTAGAAAGCAACAGTACCACAGTCAATGTACAGAAATCGATTAAAATTATACAATTTTATGCCCACACCATGAAAGACGAACTTAGGGAGAGGAAAAATTTTTTTCAGGAGAAACAATCATTGAAAAATAAATATTTAATTAGAAAGCAAATTTAAAATGGCAAGTAAACGGAAAATAAATTTAATTAGCATAAATTAAGAATATTAGTTCAACCAGCATGAAAAATGCATTTGAGGAGGACAAGAACAGGTAGATTTAGAGCAAAACATGCATAATTACGAATGCCAATTAACATAACTGGCAAAAAATGCGGGTAAAAAACAGAAAATGTAACTCAATAGAAAAACTAGGAGGGGCAGTGTCCACAAAATAAGAAAAGAAATTTTAGATGGAAAATAAAATATGCAATAAAAATCATGAGAGACTGGAAAAAATCAATTAGATAGAGATTGAATTTGCGAAGTAGAAGCTCAACAATAGATTCAGTACAAAACAAAGTAGACGAAAAATAGTAATTTAGCATAAATAACATAAAAAGAAGCGCAAAATGTCAAATCCGTGCGTACGAAACGCTGAGGATTATGAAACATATAAGATAAATTTAAAAATTATAATATAAGGAAGATTGTGAAAAATCCACTCAAAGAATATTTAGCTAGACAGACAACGCTGTAACAGAAAATAAATATGCTATTAAAATTAGCTGAACCAGCAGCTAGAATTCCAAAAAAAAATAATGATATAAAAAGAAAATTTAGAACAATTTAAGGCAGATTGAAAATATTGATTTTTGAGACAGAAAATAAACAACAGCAACAAAAATCAAAATGCATGCAGTTATGACGAAAGACTAAAAATGCTGGTGCAGCAACAAGATAAATAAATTTATATCAAGGGATAATCTAAATTACTAATATTACAAGAAAGAATATAAATTCACATTTATTAAACATATAATTAAAACAGCAACAAGAAATCAGATAAAATATGTATTGGGTTTTGCGAACCTAGTAACAAATTAGTTAGATGAATGACACAAAAAACGAATAGAAATTTTATAAAAATGAAAAACGAAATGAGAATATGCGAAAGACTCAGAATAAAACTAAAAAGATTTAAAACAATAATTTTTCATGCAGATACTTAACAACAGCAGCAAAATAATAAGTTCCGGTGAATAGAAGAATAAATAAGACGACTAGTTTCCGAAACACGAAGATGCTTTTGAGAATATGGAAAAAGAATCATGCCGAACCAAAAAAATAAATGGTTATATTAACTTAGAAGATATAAAATAGGGCAACCATAACGCAGCAAGTGATTAAAAATGAAATTTTGAAAATTATTAGAAATATTTGCAAATGAAAAACAAATTTCAAAATGACGAGGAAATTATATTTGAGAATTAAACAATAACGAATAAATATAATAAACATACAGAAAGATAAAAACATCAACAATAAATCAATAAGAAAATGCATAAAAAAAGAAACATAATTATAAAAAAATTGACTGCATAAAAAAGCGTTTAAGAAAGGGCAGATCAAGAAGATTGAAAGAAATACATGAAAGTTGGATAAACTATAATTAATCAGACAAATAAAATACAACAATATAAGCCCAAAACATGTATGCAAATGACAAACATAATAAAAACAACTTAATCAGCAGTATTGAAATATAAATTAATAACCTGTATAAATTAAGATTCAGAAAATTACAAGGAAAAATAAAAGTAATATTTATAAGGACAAATTTTGAATCACAGCATAATCACAGGAAATGTATGCGAATAAAACAAAAAAGTATTAGGCAGATTGAATGACAAGAACATAGAAATTGAGGACGAACAGTAAAAAAAGATTCTGAAGAAAATAAGTAAGAATAAAGATATTACAAAAAAGACAGATGACTAAGAAGAAAATCAACATAAAGTTGCAAGCTTATCAAGGATACCTGAACACACGACTGGTCAGAAACAATGAAAACAAATTTTATAATAAGGCGAAATTAAATATTTTGAACAAAACAATGATGTATAAAGATAATTAAATCTAAACTTAATAGAAGATAGCGAAAATAAAACAAATGTCGGCAAGTTAATGAATACGAATATTGGTCTGCAAAATAAAAATAAAAATTATGGAATATGGTGAAGAGAGAGATGCAGATCAATACATGAATGTATAAAATTAATTCATAAATAGACAAATAATAAACGAACACAATAACACAGCAAGTATAATAACATAATGAAAAAATAGGAGCACCAGAATCAACAGCATGAAAGCGAATTAAAAAATCAGTACTAATAATTACAAGAAGGAATATAAATAATACATGAATAGACAGAAAACAAATAACACAAAATATAAAGCAAATTCATGCGAAAAAAACAAAATAGAAAGATGCTATTGTAGAATTGTATAGAAAACTTTAGTAGACATGTAATAATAACTGCAAAAAATAAACAAATTTGAGCAAATGATACGAATATAATGAAAAGAATTGTTACAAACATAAAATACGAATTATTGAATGGGAATAAATACAGGATTTATAAAAATACATAAAAGTATAAAATAAAATTTTTAATACATACAAAAAACAGCTGCAGCAAAAAAGTAAATACTTAAGATTAAAATAAAATAATGAAAACATTTGTTTCAGAAACACTTAGATCAAATTTTAGACCATGAGAAAGAAAAATTTTAAATAAAAAAGAATAAATAGAAGAAACTAACAAATATGGCTAAGACGATAATAAAGTAAGTGCATGCATGAAATTAAAAAAAAAATTTCATAAGCATAATAATCGGATTTAAAATGAGGAGGAAAAAAATCAGAGCAATATAATGAAGTTTAAAAATATAATTCATATAGAGAAATATGAAAATACAGCAATAACACAGTAAATGAATGCATATAAAAACAAAATTAAGTATAACCAAAACAGAAGCAAGAATAAGGCATTTAAGAATAAGCAGAAAAGAGAAATTCAGAAGAATACAATTAAGTATAAAAATGATATGTAAAAAATTACGTATAATGATCTACAGCGGTGTCGCCGGAAATACAAATAGTAAATACAAACCAGATAATGCACAAGACCATTTACAAAACAAGTGCTGTACGAAAAATCGTTAAAATCATGAATGAATTATTTGAGATTAAGGTGACATGAACCATTTCAAACAATTCAAATAATAAAAATAATTAAATATACAAAAAAGAAAAAAACAGAACCAAAACTGCAAATAATTTTTTTTTAAATTAAATAAGAGAAGTTGAAAAATTAAATAAGGAGAAGAGAGTAATTCAGAATGTAGGAAGAAAAAAAGTGTAATAACTTAATAGACAGCAAAAATCACACAAAAACCGAAATTGTGTAGAAATAAAGAAAAAAATTAAGAGCATCAGAATTACCAGCAAAACACGAATTTAAGAATGGGGATAAATAGATTTTCAGATAATTTAAAATTTTTTAAAAAAATTATAATTAATTCCACAGATATAAATAAACACTAAGAGCACTGCTAATTTGCACGATTTTAACATATAAAAACAAAAACTGAATAAATTAATTTGGAATCAGAAGATATATACGATTTCGCAGATTACAAGAAAAAAATTGATAGAACTAATAAAAAAACCACAAGACTTCAAATATCTGTGAATAAAGCGAAAAATAAGAATAGAAGAACGCAATTAATAATGAGAACAAAATGTGTATTCGGAACAAAATATAATTAAACATATTAATTCAAATGGGAAATGTTTTCTAATAGAATATAAATAAGAACAGCCGTTTCTTCGGCATAAAACGAACGCCAGAACAAAGGTTTACTAAAGATTTTGAGCGAGATAAGAAAGGATAAATGCAAAAAAATAAATATACAGATTTATGATAGTGAGCGAGATAAAAAGAATTAAATCAATAAATGAGAAACCGAAAATATACGCAAGTAAAATTGAAGATAAAAACAATCGATTAAGAAGTATAAAGTACGAATTTAAGAGTCACGCAAAGACAATATTTCAAGACGGATCAGAAATATGACAAAAATCATAAATAATTAGACAGATAAAAAAAGCAATAACACACCAATAGCAAAGTAATCAGCAGAATAGTCATAACACCGATTTAATAAGCATGAAAGCGAATATGTTTAGTGCAGAAAGTGATATTTCAGAACCGCGCTCTAAAAATTATAAGTAAAAATGAAACAGACAGAAAGCAAACTATAGCTAAAACACGGCAAATGTATGCAAATAAAAAATATGGAATATAAAGAATAGTTAGATGCAAGAAGAACGGAATTATGAATACGAAGAAAGTATAGATTCAGAACAAAACAACATAGAATACAAATTATTGCTAAATGCAAATTTAAGAATTAATAACAGCAGAAGACAGCCATATGAAAGACGCGCATTACATTGCGGTGAAATGAGATATTCGTAAAACCAAACTATGAAGAATAATAAATATTTATCAAACACACACCATTCGGAACAAAATAAAAATAATCTTGTTACAGAAAGATTGTAGATAGCAGGATCAACACAGGAAATGAATCTGTATATACAAAAATAAAGCAATATTTGTTAAGGCAGCATGATAGCCGAGTTTGTGAATTAAGAATGCATAAAGATAGAAGACAAAATAAGAATGATTTAAAATAATACAAACACAGCAAATAAACAACAAGAATAATGCACTAAATAAATGTGAATAGAACGAAGAATATTTGCAGTAGAAATGGCAACTTAGGAAACTAATTTTTGAATAAAATGAAGAAAAGTTTCAAAAATAGGAAAAAATTGAACCTAATATTATAAAAGGTAGATAACTAAAAGCAACTGTAACGTAGCAAATAAAATCGAAAAAAAATAATAGCAGGTGCAAAATCTGCAACATGAAATTTTAATTCAGTAATAAGTATAAAAGAAATTTTAAAATAAATAGATAATATATAGACAGTATTTTATAGACTTGTAATAGGCTACAGCAACAGTAGGGCAAATAAATTTGCAAACAAACGAAAATTACTAGCCAAATAGACAGCAGTTTGCAAAAAAATAAATAGTATTTAAAAATTACGATTCATTTTAATGCGAAATTAAATAGAAATTTCAATTTAATTGGCATAAAATAAGTAATACATAAAACCAATTACATCAACTTGAATAAAACAAATAATGACAAAAACATGGTGAGCAAAATGAAAAAAATATTTGATTTGGAGATGGAATTAAAGATTTAGAGTAAAACGGCTTACAATATGATTAGTATTTTAAACGGAAAAAAATTAACAGAAGGAAAAATACAGAAAATGGTTGAAAATAAATATAAGATAACAAGCAGCGTTAAAAACATACAATTTCTATTTAATAATTAGCAGAAAATGAAAAATTTCTGTAAAGCCAGAAATAATGGTAATAACAATTTAATAGACACATAATAAAAAACAAACAACACAGCAAAGCATATGAAGAAGGAAAAATTCCAGCAACGGTAAGCGCAATAGACAATAAAAATACGATGAGAAGTAAAAAGGAAGTATTGAAAACAAATCCTGATAAATTGAACATGTTATTTTAAACGCCATAAAAACACGCAAGTGAATAAAACAAAAAAAATGATAAAATATGTTTAGTTAAGATGGAAAATCAATTTGACAGACGATACGGAAAAAAAGCTTCAAAGGAAGACCACGAATAATAAAAATATGATATAACAGACAAGTAACAAACAACACCAACAACCAAGTTAGTACACATTGATAAAAAGAAGAATAAGGGCCACATATTTGATAACATCGATACTGAAATTAAGATGTCGGGGAAAATATAAATTCAGAACAAAACTAAAAATAGAAACAGGAATGAAACAGATAAATCAGAAACCAGAAAATCTACACATTATATGATTCATCAGCTCTTTTTGCGCGAAAAAACACATTTGCAACCCCAATTTTTATTTATACTCGGGATATTTCGCCTTCTTGAATCGTTAGACTTTTGCAACGGCCAGCGTAACCGACCAAGTATTTTACAACTATTAAGTGAAATGGTAAATTTAGCTTAACCTGATTTATTCATACTTACCGGTAGATCAATCAGATTAAGTTTACGATCTTGTTAATAAAACCTGCCAAATTATGTACATACATTTTCCAGTATAAACTAAACATTGCATTATGTAGAAACGGTAATCCATCCATCAGATTTGTTTCGACCTAATTGGGAACTCATCCCGCACTGTCTAGAATTTGACGTGTACAGAAATCGAACCTGAGCACGTTTAACTCGGAATATTCTCCCATCACCGAACCACTCTGACGCGGAAAATTCTAGGCAGTACGTGTAGAGTTCCGGTCAAAACCGGTCTACTAGATGAATTGCATTTTGTGCAGCAGAACGGTTCAGGTATTAGAGCAATAAAATCAGAATCAGATGTTCCTAGGTCTAGCCCTGCTGTCGGCAAATTCTGGAAAGTACATGAGGAGCTCTGAATAAGGAGAAAACCGTACTACTAAATGAATTGCGTTTTGCACATTATACAAAAACTAGTTTAGACTGGCAAAGGCATGAATTTAACTTGACTTGTATTTGCATCAAGATCGTAACATTCGTTTAACGAAATGATCTACCAGTGAGTAGTTAAATCTGAATCATTCATACATACAGGTAGATCTTTTTGGCATAACGGACTTTTCACTAGAAAAATGGATGTCATTTTTATGTGTGTGTGTGTGTGTCTGTATGTATCTGCAAGTGAACTCCCACTGGAGTGAATTTAATGTAATTTGATGATACCTCCTAACGATTAACTAGATAAGCTTACGACATGCCTGTGTTTTCGCTTTTGATTGGGACTGAGAATTAATTAATCAAATATATCTAACTGTACTTGTAAACAAATGAACTTTTAAAATACTAAAGATTCTATGTTACAAAATTAAAAATTATTCCTACTTTGTAGACTACATATTGATGAGTTCGTACCATTAGATTGAGATCGTCGAAAGTTGTAAATTAAATAAAATCGATAGCTTGGTAAGCTTAAATGTTTTGTCAAAGTGCACTAATAACCAAGAACCCAAAGCACTGAACACTCTTCAGTGTTTCATGGTTGATCACCTGGTATTATCAGAAGGAATTAAGAAGATGATCGGCCTTATTAAGGAAATGATGAACATATGTATGAATTCCACTTACTTTATATTTAGAACTTAATTTTATTAGAAAAATGGAGATGTTACAATGGCAAATATCTGCATGTATAACACGAAGAAAAACTTCTTATTTATGACAATTTTGAATCCTAAATTTTATGTACGATTTGTGGATGACATACTAATTATTTAGAATTATGAAGGATGAATGCATAAATTGCCAAAACGTAGCCAATCGTATGTGCGAAATGAAATTAAAAATCGAAAAAGTGTCATTGGGCAATTTACCACTTTTGGATTTCAAAAAATCTTAAACAGGCTCTAATTTAGAATGGGATGTTTTTAGGAAGTATGTTATTTATCCTTCTTAATTTGAAGGCAAATCATATCTATCGCTTAAAATTCGATATATTAAAATCAATGAGAATAAGAAGCCTAAGCCTGACGGATACAGAGCGTTCAAAAATTGAATTAGGAAGAAATCGAGATCTATTCAGTGCTAGTGGGTCCCTTTGAAGTTAATAGAAGCAGCTATAATAAGTATCATAAGTAGACCGAATCATAATAGGGAATATCTGAATACATATAGAACTAAATTTGATCGGAGTGATTCAAAACTAAGTTTGAAAAAATCATTAGCACTGAAAAAGAAGATACGTAAAATTTTAAAACAAACACGTAATTTAGACACCAATCTACCTAAACAAAATTAAAAATTTAGCTGTTAGACAAATCAGGATTGCATGAAATTTCATGTAAGGACTTCAATCTTGTGTATGTGGTTGATAAAATGCACGCAATTAAGGTAAGAATAGTGGAACACAGAACCGCATGAAAATATTGGCATGATCATAGACTTAACCTTGCACGTCATACAGTAAAAACAGAACCAATTATTAACTTGTATGGTTGCAGACGCGTATCAATATGTGGTCGTATTTGATCAAAGCGATTAACTAGAGCATCCATCGAAATTAAAGTGAAAGATGACATAATGAATAAAACAGCCGTAGAAATATCAATAGGCTTAATCTGTAATACGGCACAAATAGTAGTAGAAATCGAAGTTTGCACAAATCGAAGAAGGAAACTCACACAGATGAAGGAATAAGAACGTTAGATTAACATTAACTTACATATGACAAAGTATGATTATTTTAAAATCTCTTAACTAATTTTAAAATTATCATGTAGTTTCAAGCTTTATTACTCGTTGTCTTAGGATATCTATAAACTTCGATTTCTTCACACAACTATTATTATTATTATTATTATTATTATTATTATTATTATTATTATTATTATTAAATTATTATTATTATTATTAAAAATTATTATTATTATTATTATTATTATTTTTATTATTATTAATATTATTGTCATTATAATTTATTATTATTAATATTAGTATTATTATTACTAACTTTAAATTATTTCCATGAAACGGTTGCAACTTACGTATTCACATTATTTTGTCTTCTTCTTTAATTGTAAGCAGCGTATAAATATTGAGTTTGAGGAAAAGTATAAAGAAATAAATCTGATATTTACGATGATGAATAAATATTAATCAATGTAGTTTCACTTAGGTGAGTGAAAAAGTACAGTTTATTATAAGTAACCGATTTTCTCTCAGTTCTGAACAAACGCACACACATACAGACATGGTGTACGCCTATAAGGTGAATCATCAATAAGTTTCATAAAATCGCCGTAATTTTAATTGTATAAGTGTTCACTTGTATACAGATGGCCTACGGTTATCTGGTGAAAATACAACTATGCCTAAATCATCTACAGGTATATATGAATCTAATTAATTTAACTAAATTTACGGTTTGACTTAATATATTTCAAATTTTTTGTGATATAAGCTAGCCATTGAAAACGTCTATCGCATCAAAAGGTTGATGCGCCCGGCGTAAAAATGAAGACGGTGGGTGCAAGCAAATGTTTGAGCACAAGGGCCAGATAATTAATCAATTAGCTGTCGCGCAACAAAAATATTTGTCCAACTATTTTGTTGTGAGTTACAAGTATCGTTTACAGCATGTACTTGTAAAAGGGCAATAAATACCAACACCGGTGTTGTCAAAATTTAAAAAAATGAATTTGAATAGGAGAAAAATAAAACAATTGAAAAAAGTCAATAAAGCTTATAAAACTTAATTATCGATATAAAATAAAAACATAAACAAGGTAAGAATCAATTACGCATGAAACTGAAAATAAAGAGTAGCATTGCTGGTTAACGACTTTTAGAATCAGCCGAAAAAAATAATTTCAAAATAAAATCACAAAATACTAAATTAATAATTAATCGAATGAAAAAACAAGACATAAACAATCACCGAAAACGAATGCGAGTAAATTAAGTAACCATAACAGAACGGGCAACAATCAAATAAATAATCATAAAATATAGATAAAAAACATAAAGAAAAAGAAGAAAATTGATGCGAATAAAATAAAAAATGGCAGAAACCGATTTGGCAGCATGAAAAACAAATTGGATATTGAGATGAAGACAGAAATTCAAATGGAAACATGAAATATAATAAATTTTAATATCTAAAAATATGATAATATACAACAAAAACAAAATAACAAATGAAAAGGCATAAATTAAATAATAGCGAAATCAGATAAGGCTGCACGAAATACAAATTTACTTATGAGCAGACAATATATCCAGAAAAGCAAAACAGGAAAATCAAAAACAAAGATCTAATAGACAAGGAAATATGGAACGGCAAAACACAGAAAATGCCTGAGAATTAAACAAAATTTTATAACAACTTTGTGGGAATTACGGAAAATATATTTAAGAAAGTTTTAAATCATATTATTGAAAAATATAAATAAAAATTCAACAGATTGTTAATAGACGACACAGTAATCACTGCAAAATCGTAAAAATAGAATAAAAAAATGAAAACATCTGGGTCGACAACATGAAAAAGATTTTGCCAATGAGAAGAGAGCAAGGATTCAAAGGAAATCAAGAAAGCATTAAAAATGTAATATAATTTATATATTAAAATACAACAACCACAAATGTCGTATATTTATAGAAAATCAAAATAAGAGCGAAATATTCAGCAATATGAACAACAAATTTAGAGAACACTGAAAACAAAAATTCAGAACGAAGCGAAAAATATATTTTAATAGAGATAATATTAAAAAGTAGAAATAAAACAAATGAATGCGTATACTACAAATAATAGCTGGAGTATATTCGGCAACTTAACAGACCAGTTTACGAAACAAGAGAAAATGAAGTTTAAAAATACAAATAAAGAGTAAAAAAATAATATAATATTCAGATAATAATATTCTATTTAATTCATTAGTATTTTAGCTCTTGTTTCTGCTCGTTCTTTACCACATTACCTTATATTCCGTACCATGTTTCACATTGTTGCATTGAAGTTCGTTTAATATTTTAACTTAACTGAGAATTTTATAATTCAATGTATTTCTGTTTTTGCCGAATGTGATTATTTAAATTTTGATTTGAGTTTATGTGTATTTAGTTAGTTTTTAAATATATTCTTTCCTCGTTTCGAGCCATTTTGTGCTTTTGCTTCATTAATTAGTCGTCATTATTGTATTGAAGCTATTTATATGACAATCATATTCGTTAATAGTTTGATTTTGGATAAATAAGTTTATGTCGGATGAATTTAAATTAATTTGGCTTCAAAATGTCTGTTCATATAAAAATATTTTATTTTTTATCTTTTTTTCGGCATTCTTTCTAACCTTAGTATGCATTGCATAGGTGTAATTTAAATGGCCAATATTAATTTTAATAATGATTTTTTTGGTGTTTTGGCAAATTCTACTGCGTAAAATTTACATTTTCTCAGTTTTTTTATAATGATAAATATAATTTTTATTTTTCAGAATTTTTTTTGCTCATTCTAAATCATCTTTCCTGTTGTCTCCTAAATGTTTAAAATTGTTTCTTCAAAGTTTTAATTTTTCGAGATTTTGTGTAATATTGCTGCTTTTACCATTTCTGCTTGTGTCCACGGCGTCTCACTTAATTATAATTTATTTTGTCTCACGATTTCAATTGTTTATATTTTTGCACTGCATTTCATTTCCATTCATTGTAACATCGTGTGTATTTTTGCACTGAAGTTCCTTATATTTTGAACAATCTTGTTAGCATTATAATTTTTGATATATCTAGTCGTGTCCAATGCGTTTAATTTATTTTTTTTAGTTAGTACATTTTTATATAAAAATTTTGAATTTTGCGCCCTCTATTCGCATTCTTGAAAATGTTGCCTATTCTTACGTATCGTCCGTTCTATTGTTGCATTTAAGTTCTTTATATTTTCGCAATTGTTCTTAATAATATAAATTAAATTATTTAAAAAAATATTATCAAATTAATTTTTCCTTCCTTGTGTGTGTTGAAATAAAATAGATTTATTGTTTATTTTTTCACTCATTGTGAATCATTTAACAAATTCGTACTTACCCTCGTTCCAATTTTCGCATTGAAGTTGTTTGCGTATTCATCATTCTGGGTAATAATTCAATTTTGCTTAGTTCTTGTCGTGTCAAAATTAATTTTGCTTGATTTTCGTCATGTGATAGAGTGTGTTTTTATTTTCGCAGTGGTTTTGGCCATTCTGAATTTCTGGCCAATTTTTTCATATATTTTTATTTGCTGTATTGAAATTCGTTACATATTCAACATTCCTAGAAATAACGTAATTTTGTGGGTTTATTTTTTGTTGAATACAATTCTTCTAGTTTTTCTTTTACTTAATCTGTTGATGTAATTAGAGTTCAAATTTGCCCTCATTTCTGCTCGATCTAAACTACTTTCCTTGTATGCAGTACCTTTATTTATAATGTTGCATTTAAGATCCTCTTGATTTCAAAATTCTATTCAATATTTTATTTTTTAGTTTTACTGTTTTTATCGAATACGCCTAAATAAATTTTTCTATTTTTTATGTTGATAGAATTATTTCCTCTTTGTCTAATTTGCACTACCTAGGCTTTACTATTTGCATTAAAGTTATTAATACCCTCAAAATTCCCTGTAGAAATACAATTTCAATGGTTATGTGCATGTCAAATACATGTAATTTAATTTGGCTGGTTCTGCGTGTTGAAAGATTTCGTTATAATTTTTAATCTATTTTAGCTCTTTTTGAACAGTTTTTCTCATATTCTGTACCTTTGCTTATACTGTTAGTTATATATTTATATTTTAAACACTCTACGTAATACTAAAATGAATCATTTTTGCTCTGATTTTTGCACTTTCTGAAAAAGTTGTTGCACTGATGTTTTTTATATGTGTAACGTCGTCGTTTGTACCAAAATGTTTGATATTTATAATGGCGTCGAATGCGTTTTGGTTAACTTTAATTGATTTTGTCGGTCGATATAATTTTTTACTCATTACCATCTGCCATTTTCTCAATCTGAACCATGATGTCTATTATTCCGCTCATTTTTACCATAATTATATAGAAATTATTTGTTCTATTAAATTTCTATTTAATAATATTTTTCTCATTTTTCTTGTAGCTTACAATATATATATATATATCTGCAAAAAGTTTATGTTCATAATTGCATAGAAATTACGCACTTGACATTACCTGTTAAGTGCAATATAAGCGAGACTACTAGACGCGAGAAATTCTTATCTCATTTTCTATTTCTTATATATGCATTGCTGTTTGATTCTCATTTTTCAGTTTGCCGTCGTTCACCGATGATGATTATGGAAACGAGAAACGTGTCAGAAAATGTGACAGAAAACCGTCATGCTATATCGTGCAACTGGTTAGATGCAATATGGTAGTTCTTTACATAGAGCTAGCAAACTTGATTAAAAGAATTGTTGTCATCACACGCTCAGTCAATATCGATTTAATTTGGTTAAACTTGTCATGTATTACTTGCTCGTTCAGATAGGCTTGGCCAATTTCTTGCATTGTATCATTTTAATTTTTTATTTAAATTTCTTCAAAGTTTCTGCATTACCAGAAATATTCAAATTTTTATCACGTTTATTTTATTTGCTGCATTACCAACGAATGGATTACTTTTTTCATTTTGCTCTAGTTTTTACACGTAAGATACGTTTTACAATTGCAGTCGTAGATTTGCTTATATTTTAAATAAAATCATTTCATAGATTCAGCTCCATTATAAATACAACCATTAATAGAACATCTAATTTTTTGAAATTTAATTCAATATAATTTGCTGATTTTCTTATATTTGATTTAATTTTTAAAAATTGTTTCACGATTTCAATTTAGTGTAGATATGTGTCTTTTCATTTTGTCATGCAGCATTGATTTAAATTTTAATTTGTATTTCTTCTTATTTCGCAATACCGTTGGAAAAATTGGAAAGTTGAGTACCTCCTGTTGTAACAAATATCATAAATTATAATGTGCAATGTTTACAAAATTAAATTTTGTTTTATTCGCTCAGAATTTTGCTAGTGTAGATAAGTTTTGTCTATTGCATTTGTATTATCGTTTTCATTTTTTAGTAAAATTACTAAATCATTTTAAATTTATTGAAAAAATTATAACTGTTCACGCCTCTTCTTCTGTAAAATAAAACATTTTAATTTGTTTTGTTTAGGATACGTAATTTAAATATTTCAAAGTTTTACTCCTTCGCCTGCTCATGCAGATTTGTTATGATCATTCCTTAGATAATATTGTTTTATAGTTTATTTGAATTCCTTCATATTTTAGCTTGCGGTAGTTTTATTATTTTGTTCAAAGACTTGTTCAAGGCAATAGGATTGGTGTTTACTTCAAGCTCACAAACTTGATTTAAAGAATTGTTACCACCACCATAAATTATTGTTAAATTGTATTTCCTATATAGGTATATGTGGCGAAAGCTGCAAACAGTTAATGTTCGTGACTGCACAGAAAGTGAGTGGCGGACATTTCCAAACAAGTTTAAGGTATGCGAGACTTCTATATTCAATTCGGTTTGATCTTCGATAGTCAGTTTGCCGTCGTACTCTGATGATGATAATGGACGGTCGAAACGCGTTAGTGCATTGCGGCTGGCGGTAGGTTGTTATGTTGTTCGACGACTGGTTAAATGCAATGGGATTGATGTTTACTTCAAGCTCACAAACTTGATTTGAAGAATATTTTAACTTTATTGGAAATATTAAAAATGTTGTTGCCTCTTTCTGACTTAAATAAAATTAATTAGAAATTTCTATGAATCTGCATTTGTCACAGTTAGATTCATATACTTTCTTATATAACATTTTTCATATATTCAGCATTATTCAAATAATAAAATTTTTTGTACCTCTTGTTGTGTCAGATACAACAGGTTTTATATTCGTGGGCATGAAATATTTTATGCAATGTTTTTTTATTAAAATCCCGCTTCTTTCCAACTTTTGTTCTTCTTCATTAGTGGCATAGTTCTCAATTTTAAATAAAATATGTTCATTTATTCAATATTATTAGTTGTTTTATTATTTGGGGTTCCCTTAGTTAGTTGCAACATAATAAATGCTAAATTGCTGTAATTCGAAAACTTGATTTAGTCTATTTTATTTTTACTTCTGTTATTGATTGGGCAAGTAAATTGTGAAAATGTCATCGTTACATCGAATTTAGTTTTAATATGCTGTACTCTAATTACAAATTATTTGAATTATATAAATATTTAGTCTCTTATTGTGGTAAATAAAATTTATTATAATGTGCAGGATTTTCTTCATTTGACTTATTTGTGTTTTCATTTTTGCTCCGCATTTTGCACGTAACGATATATTTTCCACATTTTTGGTACTATTTTAATTATCTATTAATTAATTTTACAGTCACGTTCAATGTATGCGAGACTGCTAGAGGTGAGAGCCGCATATCTAAATTTGATTTCCATATATATTCAATGCGGTTTGATCCTCGATAGTCAGTTTGCCGTCGTACTCTGATGATGATCATGGAAGGTCGAAACGCGTCAGTGCGTTGCAGCTGGCGGTAGTTTTGTTATGTTGTTCGATGACTGGTTAAATACAATGGGATTGGTGTTTACTTCAAGCACGCAAACTTGATTTAAAGAATTGTTACCACCACCCGCGCAATCAATTATTGTTTAAATTGTATTGCCTATATATGTATATGTGGCGAAAGCTGCAAACAGTTAATGTTCGTGACTGCATAGAAATTGTGCAGCCGACATTTCCAGTCAAGTTCAATGTATGCGAGACTGCTAGAGGTGAGAGCCGCATATCTAAATTTGATTTCCATATATATTCAATGCGGTTTGATCCTCGATAGTCAGTTTGCCGTCGTACTCTGATGATGATCATGGAAGGTCGAAACGCGTCAGTGCGTTGCAGCTGGCGGTAGTTTTGTTATGTTGTTCGACGACTGGTTAAATACAATGGGATTGGTGTTTACTTCAAGCTCGCAAACTTGATTTAAAGAATTGTTACCACCACCCGCGCAATCAATTATTGTTTAAATTGTATTGCCTATATATGTATATGTGGCGAAAGCTGCAAACAGTTAATGTTCGTGACTGCATAGAAATTGTGCAGCCGACATTTCCAGTCAAGTTCAATGTATGCAAGACTGCTAGAGGTGAGAGCCGCATATCTAAATTTGATTTCCATATATATTCAATGCGGTTTGATCCTCGATAGTCAGTTTGCCGTCGTACTCTGATGATGATCATGGAAGGTCGAAACGCGTCAGTGCGTTGCAGCTGGCGGTAGTTTTGTTATGTTGTTCGACGACTGGTTAAATACAATGGGATTGGTGTTTACTTCAAGCTCGCAAACTTGATTTAAAGAATTGTTACCACCACCCGCGCAATCAATTATTGTTTAAATTGTATTGCCTATATATGTATATGTGGCGAAAGCTGCAAACAGTTAATGTTCGTGACTGCATAGAAATTGTGCAGCCGACATTTCCAGTCAAGTTCAATGTATGCAAGACTGCTAGAGGTGAGAGCCGCATATCTAAATTTGATTTCCATATATATTAAATGCGGTTTGATCCCGATAGTCAGTTTGCCGTCGTACTCTGATGATGATCATGGAAGGTCGAAACGCGTCAGTGCTTTGCGGCTGGCAGTAGTTTTGTTATGTTGTTCGACGACTGGTTAAATACAATGGGATTGGTGTTTTCTTCAAGCTCGCAAACTTGATTTAAAGAATTGTTACCACCACCCGCGCAATCAATTATTGTTTAATTAATCGTAATTTGGTGAGTTTTGAGTAATTTATTCCATTTATAAAAAGTAATTCTGTATGATGCCTGGGTAGATGCGATATGATCATTGCATACTGAGCGGTCAATATTGTGTGTAGTGTATTGTGCGATAGGTTGGCTCAGTGGTTAGATTACCAGATTCCGAAGCAGACGTGCCCAGGTTTGAGCCCTGTCAGTGGCAAATTCTGGCCACTACATGATGAGTTCCCAATTAGGACGAAACCGGTCTACTGGGTGAATTGCCTTTTCTACACTATACAACTCTTAGTTTATACTGACATATGTGAGTAATTAATGGGTCAGGTACTTATATCAAGACCGCAACCTTAATTATAATAATTGTTATCATCGCCCGCCCAACCAATGTTCTTTGAAGTATATAAATGTTCATTTCAATACCAGTTGGAACATTGGTTCTAAATGGATGCCATATGAGCTCCACCTAAAGGAAAAATAGACTAAATAAGTAACATTAGTAAGTATATAAGTGAATATTGTGTGTAGTGTATCGTGCGGCAGGTTGGCTCAGTGGTAAGAGCACAAAATTCTTAAACAGAAGTGCCTGGATTCGAGCCCTGTCCACGGCAAATACTGGCCAGTACATGATGAGTTCCCAATAAGGACGAAACCGGTCTACTAGGTGAATTGCCTTTCCTTTACTATACAATTCTTAGTTTATACTGACATATGTAAGTAATTAATGGATGAGGTGCTCATATCAAGATCGCAACCCTGATTATAATAATTGTTATCACCGCCCGCTCAACCAATGTTCGTTAAATCATACTCAGCATAGTTTGAATTTTTTAAATTAAAATTCATATAAGTATTAAAATTAATAAAAACAATACAATTCTTTGTGCCTCTTTTGTTTGAAATAAAATTAGATTTGATTTACTGCGTTTGTGACTTTTGAAATAAATGCTTCAATTTTTTACATCAATTTGCTCTTTCAGTTTCCTTTAGTCCATTCTAACCGTAACAAAGTTTTCACGATTGATTTGAATTTCTCCATATATTTAACGTCATTAATAGTAACATAACACTGTGCAGAAACGTACTGACAATTTCATCTGTAATATCGTATTATTTGTATGTGATTTTTTTATATATTCAACATAATTGTAAATTTTATCTTTTTGGTGTCTCTTGTTGTGTAAATTAATAAAAGTTATAATTTGCTGTGTCTGAAACATTTGACGTAATTCTTATTTTAATTTTGGTTGTTTTTTGCTATCACGTTTATGTGTGTTATAATCAATCTTATCAACATTATATAAAGTATTACAATTAATGATGTTTATTATTTGTTATAATATGAGGTATTTTATTTTGTTGTGTTTATGACACTCTATTTCGTTTTTTTGAATATTTGATCCGATTTTTGCTTGCGCAGACACGATATAACAATTAATCTTAGCATCGATTTCCTTTTTCGTTTATACTTATACCTAATGCCAACGATATTTGAAGTAATTTTTATTTTCGATATGTCGTCTTTTGGAAAATAAAATTAATTATAATTTGCAACATTATTGACCAGAGATAAATATATTTTTTATCTGTAGTTCTGATTTTTGCACTCGAAGATACGTCTTCAAGATTATTGTAAATAATATAATTATTGATGGCATTTTTCTTCAGGCAAATGATTTGAAATTTGGTACGAGTTTGGCAATTAAATTTATTTTCATAAATTTTCTCTCTTCGTGTTCGTGCAAATAAATTTTGTCCACTATATCCATAGCATCTTCGTCCTGTTTATTTTAATTTATTCATATTTTCGTTTTACGTAACACTGTAATTATATTAATCATTTGATTTAATTTTTTAAAATTTGTGCTGTGGCTTCCTTACAATTTCATCCGTAACATCGTATTTTCAGTAATAATGGAAATATTAATATAGTTGGTGCCTCCATTTATATTAATTTTTATAATTTATAAATTCCAATATTACAAATATTTGAATTAATGCTCATAAATTTTGCTGTATTTTTTGCTGGTGCTTATATATTATATCAATTCAGCCGTGAGATGGAATTATTTTTTTATTTAGATTCATTTTTTATTCCAAAATCGTTTTAAATACTTTAATTTGCAGTTCTTCATTTTTATCAAAATAAAGGAAATGTAATATTTTTTTTTCAAAATATGATTCAATTATTATAATCAAGTTATCAATCCTGATATTGGCCCATGACCCATTAATTACTAACATATGCCAGTATAAACTAAGAGTTGTATAGTGTAGTAAAGGCAATTCATCCAGTAGACCGGTTTCGTCCTTATTGGGATCTCATTATGTACTGGCCAGAATTTGCCGCGGAGTGGGCTCGAATCTGGGCACGTCTGCTTGGGAATCTGCGGCTGTAAACACTGAGCTACACTGTCACACACTACACCACACACAATTTTTAGATATATGCTTTCTAATATAACTTGGCAAGTCTAATTTCCCTTTAGGTGGCGCTCCTATGACATCCATTTAGAACCAATGTTCCAACTAACCATTCCAAATCTGTCATTACTGAACAGACACCAAACTACATGGGGAAGTGGTATTGAAATGAACATTTATATAATTAAAAAAACATTGGTTGGGCGGGCGTTGATAACAATTATTAAAGTCAGGGTAGCGATCTTGATATAACCGCCTGACCCATTAATTACTTATATATGTCAGCATTAACCTAGAATTGTATTGTGTAGAATAGACAATTTATCCGGTAGACCACCTTCGCTCTTATTGGGAGCTCATCATGAACTATTCAGAATTTGCCGCGGGCACGTCAGCTTCGGAATCTGGTGCTCTAACAACTGAGCCACCCTGCCGCTCAGTACGCAATGATCATATTGCATCTGCCCAGGCCAGATACAGAAATAAATTTAAGAAATAGAATTAATTGGCCAAAACGTTTCAAATTGTAACTAATTTTATCTGAAGAAAATTGACAAAAATAATTAAAATAGTACCATGCATCAGAGTGGCTGAATGATTTGAGAACCAGATTCTGAAGCAGACGTGCCCATGTTCGAGCCCTGTCCTCGACAAATCTTGCCAGTACGTGATGAGTTCCCAATAAGGACGAAATCGGTCTACTGGATGAATTGTCTTTTCTATACTATACAATTTTTAGTTTATACTGACAAATTTATGTACTTAATGGGTCAGGTACTTATATCAAGATCGCAACCTTGATTATAATTATTGTTATCACCGCCCGCGCAACAAATTTTCGTTTAATTTGATTTAACTAATAAATATTTGCGCAGTTTAACGTTCGTGCAGATTCGTTTTTACCATTGCATCTAAAGCTTGGTATTCTATTTTTTATTAAATTACTCCAAGTATTTCAAGTATTGTTCAAAATAATGCTCTCCTTCGTGGTTATTCATCTGTCAATTACAATTAATTTTAATTTTCTGCATTCAAGACGCTTGGTTAACACATTTCAAATGGCAAATTCGATCTAACTACACCGTCTTAGCAACTTTTTTTAGAGTTGATATGAATTTTATCATATTTTTAACATTATTTGAAATATTTTAATTTTCATTTCATCTATAAATATTAAATAGATTTAATTTTAAATAACTGGGTTTCCTGCATTTGATTTAATTTTAAAATATTTGCTGTTTCTTGCTCATGTAAATAAGTTTTGTCAATTGCATCCTCGACATTTTTATTTTTCAAATTATATTACTTCACATTATGAATATTATTGTGAACAGTGTAATATTTGGTGACTCTTATTCTGTTAAATAGATTTAATTTTTATTCGCAGTGTTTCGTACGCGAAATTGAAATATTTAACATTTTCGTTATGCGTTTTGCTTTTGAAGATGCAGTTTTACAATTTCATCCTAAATATCATATACGCTTTTCAAACTTCCTAGAAATATTTCAATTTTTGTTGCCTCCAGCTATGTCAAAAAATTTCGTTATAAATTGTAATTTTTCAAACAAAAGATTTTTTTATTTTTCGGTTCTGCATTATGCTTGTATTAACCATTTCATTCATAGCATCGATATCATTTTCTGTGTGCATTTCTTTAAACTTTTAACATTATTCGAAAAACTGTAAATAGTGGTGCCCTAGTATTTGCTTGATAATGTAAAGTACAAAAACCTGACTCATTAAATGCAAACATTTGTGAGTATAAGCTAAGAATTTTATAGTGTAAAAAGGCAAAAATCAAGTAGACTGGTTTCGTCCTAATTGAGAACACATCACTTACTGGTGAGAATTTACCGCGGTAAGAACTCCAATCTGCGCATGTCTATTTTCGAATCTGGTGCTCTAACCACTAAGCCACCCTGCCGCAAGACGAAATTTAAAATATATTTGCTACTTTTTTGGTCGAGCAGTAAAATTTTGACGATTGCAATGGAAGTAGCGTTTTTATTTTTTGGTTATGTTTGTTAAGAGATTCGAAATTGTTGGAAGAGCGTTATAATATTTTTTGCCACTTAGTTTTCTACATGAAACTAATCATAATTTGGTGAATTTTGAGTAGAAAACATTATTTTGGATAATATTTTCTTAAGTAACGTTTGCTACACCGATTTCATTATTTATTAAAAATTCAATATGTTATTCATATTATCGGAAAATAATTAGTTTTTGTGCTCCTTTTTTGTCAAAAATAATTAATGGTAATTACTGCGTTTTAACATTTGATTTAAATAATAAAAAATGTTTGTACTGTTTTTGTCCATTCCATGAGCTGTGTTGCGAACCTGGTAACAAATTAGTTCAGTTGTGACCAGAAGGATAAACCAAAGGCAGCATGAACGGAAAGTATAATCTTATGCACATTCGTTTCGTGCTTACTGGCGACTCATCAGTAGGAGCCGGTATTACACCCTTTAACCACTATATATTTGGTAGAAGAATGTGGAATAATAGGACGGTACAATCTCCTTGACGAATGTGTAAACCTGCAATAGTGAAGCTAACATAATCTAAAGTCAACGAC
The DNA here is from genome assembly GCA_029291075.1 of Eudiplozoon nipponicum. Taxonomy (NCBI): domain Eukaryota; kingdom Metazoa; phylum Platyhelminthes; class Monogenea; order Mazocraeidea; family Diplozoidae; genus Eudiplozoon; species Eudiplozoon nipponicum. The sequence goes on along the minus strand of JAQBSW010000836.1, from coordinate 13,095 downwards.
AATGCTAACTCACACTATGTAATATATATACCGAGTGTGTAAAGGATACTAACACTATGGCTATTGTGTTAGTAACCGATACCGACATAATCGTACCGAAAAGGTACATGATACTAACACTATGGTTTCCGAGTCCGGTAAATGATACCAACCTGATGGATATCAATTTATGCTAAAGTTCACAGAAATTGAGAATTACAATAATTTCTGAACACCTGTTACTCCAGTAAATCCATACACTCTGGCCTTGATCGATATCAGTTATCACATTTCGTGGTAAGCATGACATCATTCAATTCAATATATAACAGTTAAATACTGTTTGTTGCGGAGAACTAATATATATGCATGTATTTATAGGTGTTGCGAACCTAGTAAATAATTTCTTTAGTTGTGACCAGAAGGATAAACCAAAGGCAGCATGAACGAAAACTATAATCTCATGTACATGCGTTTCGTGCTTACTGGCAACTCATCAGTAGGAGGCGGTATTACGCACTTTAACCACGATATATTGGGGTGAAGAATGTGGGATAATAGGACGGTATAATCTCCTAGACGAATGTGTAAATCTGCAATAGTGAAGTCTACGACAAAGCAAATTCAACGCTAACTCACACTATATAATATATACCGAGTCTATAAAGGATACTATAACTTTGGCTATTTTGTTAGTAACAGATGTTCGGAAATTGTTGTAATTTTCAATTTCGGTGAACTATAGCATAAATTGATATCCATCATGTTAGTACCATTTTCCGACTTGGCAACCATAGTGTTAGTACCATGTAACTTTTCGGTACTATAATGATGGTATCGGTTACTAGCACAGTAGTCATAGTGTTATTATCCTTTAGAGACTCGGTATATATGTTATATAGAGAGTTTGCGTTGAAGCTGCATTATCGAGACTATACGATGTTAGCTTTTCTATTGCAGGTTTACACATTCGTCTAGGTGATTGTATTATCCTATTATCCCACTTTTTTCACTCAAATATATAGTGGTTAAAGGGCGTAATACCGACTCCTACTGACGAGTCGCCAGTAAGCACGAAACGAATGTGCATGAGATTATACTTTCGTTCATGCTGACTTTCATTTATCCTTCTGGTCACAACTGAACTAATTTGTTACTAGGTTCGCAACACCTATAACATACTTGCATATATATTAGTTCTCCGCAACAAACAATATTTAACTGTTACTTACTTGGTTAATTTGAATACTTTTAACAGAAATGGTACTATTATAATTTTGGCACTTTCGCTTATTATAATAAAATTATTATTTTATGATTTTGATTTATGATTTAATTTCTAAAATTGCTGCGCTATTTGCAAGTGCAGATAGGTTTTTCAGTTCAACATTTCAGCATGGTTGTAAATATTATAATTTTTTATTATCTTTTGTTTTGTTAAATATAATTAATTATAATTTGCTATATTTCAGAAAATGGATTAAGTTTTTTTCATTTTGGCTCTTTGATGTCACATACAATCATTTTTGTTTCTTTGTATTATAGTTTTCTGTTTCCCAAATTTGATTTATTATTTTATGCTTTATATCCGCTTATTCTCGTGCAGATAATTTTTGCAATTCTTTTGGAAAAATAAATTTCATTATTCCTAACTTCCTGGTTTCAATATCGTCGAAAATTATATAAATTTGCATCTGTCTATTGTTTTCAAAAAAATGAGTTACAACTGTATGTGATTCCAATAACTTATGAAATTTTTTTAAATTTCTGCACTACAATTTGCTTGTGTAGTTCCATTCATCCGTTTCATCCGTGGTGTTATTTCAATTTTTTAACTTCTATGATAATTCCGCTGTGTTCAAAATATTATAATTGTAATAATCGATTAAAATAAATGATGTTTTGTAGTGTTTTGAACAATTGACTTTTTTTAAGGAAAATTAATTTTGCTCTTGCAGATGATCTTTAACATTTCTGTCTATTGCAACAGTAGTATTATAAATTGTTTTCTTCAGGTTTTAAAACGTGCAAATTGTTATAATTTTGGGTAATTATTTTTGTGTCTAATAATAATCAATTATAATTTACTGTGTTAAATACATTTGAGTTTTTATTTTATCCTATTTTTATCGTGCAGATATGTATTTAAAATTTCATCTTTAATTTCTATCCAGACGCATTATATTAACATATTAATAATTGTTTTTCTTTATAGGTTATTTTATACTTTTCGATAAATATAGTAGTTTCTACCGCCGTTAATTTTATTGTAATGTATTTTAATGTTTCGATTATATTTTTATATAATTTATTTCACGGTTTCTTCGTTGCCTACACAATACAATTTCCGTATTGCTGGTGCCATTCCAAATTTGTTGCTGAAAATATATTTATCTTCAATTTTGCTTGTATTTATATAATTAGCGGTATACCTTGCAGATTCAAATTCATAACAATTTGTCCAACTGAATAATATTTTATTGGGTAATTTTATACTTCATTGTGCAGTCTTACTTTTTGTTAACCGCTTTATTATATTCATCATGGTCAAGGTTCAAGTTGTACTGTTGAATCATTTTCCAAATCACATTCTTGGCAAATTTACAAGTGAAGTGTTACGTGTAATTTCAAACGCACTTTATTTTAGAGTGCCACAATAAAGTTCTTGATTGCACTATATTTAACTAGAGCATGGTACTCTCCAAAATCAAAATTATTTTTTACATTTGTTCCCGATCATGTTCCACTCTAACTTTTGAAACTTCACTTAGAAAACTCTTTCTTATAATTTCTACAATTTCGTTAAAATCAAGGTTGATATCTTGATATAAATACCTGACCCATTATGTGCATAACTTTTTCAGTTAAAATCAAGTATTATATAGTGTTGAATAGGCAAACCTTCCACTAGATCGGTTTCGTCCTTATTGGGAACTCATCATATATTGTCCAGAATTTGCCGTTGACAGGACTCGAACCTAGGCACGTCTGCTTCGGAATCTAGTGCTGTAACAGCTGAAACATCCTGCCGAATACTACACACAATTTTCATTTATATACTAATAGCTGTTTCTCGGTTAGTTTTCCCTTTATGTGGAGCCTTAATAGCATACATTTCGACCTAAAGTTCCAACCAACCAAACCTACTCTTTCGTTACAGAAAAGACATCACGCTACATGAACTTTTATAGATTTAAATGAACATTGGTTGAGCAGGCAGTGATAATAATTAATATAATCGAGTCTGCGATCTTGATCAAAAGAGCTGACTCTTAAGTAAATACATTTATCAGTATAAACGAAGAATTGCGTAGTGTAAAAAAGGGTGCGGCAGAGTGGCTCAATGGTAAGAGCACTAGATCTCAAAGCAGGTCTGCCTTTTTTGAGCCCTGTTAGCGGCAATTTTTGGACAGTACGTCATGAGTTCCCAATAAGGACTAAACCGGCCTACTAGACGAAACACCTTTTCCACACTTTAAAATAATTAGTTTAAGGTGACATGTATGTACAGAATTGGGCAGATTTCTATATCATGATCGCAACCTTGATTGAATTTCATTTGTGTCACAGCCCGCGCAACTAATGTACGTTTAATTCTATAATTTGCCGTATTTCTAGTAATTTTGAAAACTTTATATTTTAACGTTGGATATTTTATTTAGCATATATCATAACTTGTTTTTTCATATAGTGGTAATCATCAAAGACTTCGATGTTTCATTCCTAGTTTAATACTGTTTGTTTTGGAGAACTAACATTCATGCAATTGTGTATTATGTGACCAGAAGAGTGAGTAATGTATAAAAAATGGACCATGCGAACTTCCATACGAGTGTGTAAACCTGCAGTAGAGTAGATAAATTCGTATATAGTTTTCGAAAATGCGACTTCAAAGCGTACTCACGATAAATGAAAAATATGCAAAGCCTGTACAGGGTACTAACACTATGGTTGTTGTGTCAATATCTGATAACAACACTATGGTCGGCGAATCGTCATCATCATCATTATCATCATCATGCCCAGCCATAAAAAAGTCAAAATGACTAATTTTTCACTGCCATATAACAATAAAAAGTGAAACAATTATAAATAACAACAGAAATAATATTTTAGACAAATTATTAGTGAGATTCACGAGAGAGAGAGAAAGAATACCTAGTTACTATGAATAAATTTATCAGGATAACTATCAGAAATGAAGCAAATTAAACCTCTCCTCAACACCATTATGGCCAAGTTTGCATTCGGGCAAGGCAACGTCAGCATTACAGCTTCCTCGTGGATTTCACTGTATCACGTCCTAAACGGACCAAACCTCGCAGCTAACTTTGCCCTACTTAGAATAGAAAGTTATGAAAATGATTCTACCAGACATCGGCAACAAGATCGCCAATGAGCTCAATTCGATGCCATATCACTAAGGGGTTGTAAACAAGAACTATGATGCGCACGTGGACACCATCCTGGCAGCCAAATGGGTCCTGAACTACCCAATTTGGATGTAAGTGACTACAACTGTCTACCATATCAAAATATGCCCACATTGTTTCTTACGCCAATCTAGTTCTGGATGAAAGAACAGAGTTCTATTAGGCAATCGAATTAAAGGCATACGCAAAAAGTAACCGAGCCAACGAAGATGATGGAGCCTTGATTGTTTTTCTACTGAGGAGCACTTAATATCAGATCCAAAAATACGTATACGGATGTCAACGTTAGTTATTCGTTATTGGTAACCAAGATGTGCTATACGTCTCAAATAACGATGGTCGAAAGCCTGTAAGTGTCTCAAATCATCAACTCAAAGAGGCCAAGCTGCACTAGCGTATAGTAAAACTGGGCGTACACATGTACTGTAAACACGACCTTTAAGGCAGAGTGAAATACTCGCCTTTTTCCATAAATGACGGAGGTTCGTGAAAGCTATTGTACCTTTCGCGATTCTTATTCTCACCTCGTCGGTCATTTCGCCTAAAAATTAATTAAGCTCCCAAAATATGTAAACCTGTAAAGTATGTCTAGATCTTCATTCTGCAGTCGCAGCGTTGGAGTGAATCTTTGGTGATCCTGTAAAATTATCTTACATTTAGAGGGTGCGAATTTCATACCGAAAGACGGAATAACGTCTTCTTATCAATTCAAATAATAAATAAATTGTAAAAACACTAAGGTTTCCGAGTCGATGCATGATACAAACACAACGGATTTTAAGGTACTATAAAGTTATAAAAACTGCGAATAATAATACACCAACCATAGTGTCTGTTACCTTTAAAGTCGAGGTATATATATATATATATATATATATATATATATATATATATATATATATATATTATAGTGAGCTTGCTTTGAAGTCGCATTTTCGAAGACTATATTTGAAGTTATCTGCCCTACTGCAGGTTCACATATTCGTATTAGAAGTTTTACTGTCCATTTGTCTCAAACTTCTCACCCAAATCTGTGGTCGACATAGGGCTTAATACCGGCCCCTATTGAGTATTCGCCAGGAAGTATGATACCAGTGTGTTCATGAGTTTATAATTTCTCTTCATGCTGACTTTGGATTATCCTTCTGGTAATTTTTTCTCTGCAAAAAACAGTATCTATCTGTTACATATTTAAAAGGATGATGTAATTATCACGATGAAAATTGATAACTGATATCGATCAATTAATTAAAAAGCGTTCATAATAGTTGGTACAATCAACCGAATGGGCAACCATAGTTTGGTTACCATATATGTATTTGGCAACCATAATATTGGTACCCTTTACAGACACGGAATATATGTTATATATAGTGACTTGACTTTGAAGTAGCATTGCCGAAGACTTTATATGAAGTTAAGTTCACTAATGTAGGTTTACAAATGCTCTGAAGAACATTGTACCGTCCAATTGTCCTATATTCCTCACCGGAATAAATTGTACGTGTAGGGCGTAATACCAGCTCGTACTAATGTGTCGCCAATAAGAACGTAAGGAATGTACACATGATACCTTGTGTTGATGCTGAATTTGTCTTATACTTCTGGATATACATGAACTAATTGGTTACTAAATGCGCAATATCTAATACAAATTAATTCCTAGTTTCAATTTTATCCTGTAATTTGTGGTAGTTCTGCTAATTTTTAAACGTTATGCAAGTAGGATTCGTATATTTCCTTTAATTGATTACATTCATTTATTATTTTAGTTCAGATTCTTGCTGTTTTTTTACCGTTTTTGGTATACGTAATTTCCTTTGTTACAATTTTGTTTTTGAATACTTATTGGAATTCTACATTGTTTATAATTGTATAAAATACGATATTCTGGGAAGATCTAAACACCATTTAATTTATATTCTTTAATTTCATTCTGTCTATAATATATCTTCTAATATAGTTTAGCAATTCTCCTATTTATAACTGTTACGTGATATGGTTCACTTTCTTCATTCCGATGTTGCTTTCAAATAATAGTTGATTTCAATTTTCTGTATTTGTGGTTGTATTGCACGCAATTTGTTTTAACTTGCTGTTTTAATTAATTTTCATTGCGTTATTTTTTTTAGCGTGTTAATTGGCTGATTCAGAACCGTTTAGTGATATGCGGTGCCACATCATTACATTGTTAATTTTAAACATTCAATTAGATGAAACTTTATTCTTAATTCTATAATTTTCCGAAATGTCGGTAGATAAAAACGCACTATATTCAAGGTTGCAAATTTGTTGGGTTGGTTACATTATTTCTTATTTTCGCTTGCCATTGTTTGGCTTGACATTTTTTGTTATATTTTTCACATTCTTTGTCCTAACGTTAATTTTATGTTCTATGTAATTCCAACTATCTCGACAATCCATTAAATTTCAGTAAATATGGTAGTTTTAAATGTACTTTAGTATATGTTGCTAAGTCTACTGTATTGATCACACTATTCTTATTTTAACTCACACTTTTACTGGTTCCGTACTGTTTTGCGGTATTTGTTATTGGATTTGTTCCACCTTTGTACTTGACATTTTATTTAATGTCAGCTAATTCGATAATCCTATAACTTGCGGTATTCATAGTAGTTCCAAATTTGGTGTGTCGGACCGATCACTTGTTATTTTATATGACTATTTTATTGGTTCCAAATCGTTCAGTGATTTCTGTCACTAACTACGTTACATTGCTGCTGGTCAAAATAATTATATTTCAAATTTCACGGGAATCCTTAAACTTGCGGCATTTATAGTACTTTTGATATTATTTTTGCTGCATTTCTGTTTTACGGTTGCATTTTTACATATTTCAATTCAAATTGCTTGTGATAACTAATCGTTTTGACTTACGTGTCAAATACATCGTTTCGCCGGTGTATCTGAAATATTATTTCATTTTTAATTTGTTGGTAGTATTCGAATTTTTGGCATTTCCAATAGATGCAAAAATAATTAGTTTTATTTTTGTGCATTTTGTTGTGTTGACCATATTCTTTTCAGTTTCGTATAACTATTTGGCTGGCTCTGCACTTTTCTGCTTTATTCGTCAGTGGCTTCGTTCAAACTAGCATGCACAAGATTAATTTGATTTCACCAATCTCTTTAATTTAATTATTTGTGTTATCTTGGTAGTTCCAAATGACATTTATATTAGCATACTGTTTTTAGAGTTTTTATAGCATTACACTTTCGATTTTGTCTTCGTATTTACTGGTCAATTTAGCATTTTTTTCTTATTGATGACTGGCTCCTTTACATGGTCAAACTTGCTGATTTATTTTAATTTCACTTTATTGGTAATTGTACAAATTCCGTTATTTCTGATAGATTAAAACGCAATTAGTTTTATTTTACTTTTAGTGTGTTAGCTGCATTATTCTTTATTTTTGATCACTCATTTGCCGCTTCATACCCTTACGTTTTATTTGTTATTGACTTCGATCCACTTTTTCTATGGGTGATATAATGGATTTAAACTTCCTTAATAAAATTACATTTTCGATATTTATTATAGATTCGGAAGGAGCAGAAGCATTCGCTGATATTCGACATTGGATTCTGTGCAATTTTTATTTTTAGTTTTATTTCATTTGAGTTTGCTCTGTAATTAAATTAGATGCCGTTTTCATATAAGTTTTAGAAGTATTAAATTTTATGACTGGAAATAGTATTTTGCCGAATACCTTACTTCTCTTTACGATCGATATATTTATCGTGGGAAGCCGTTTTGTTCTATTTGGCATGGGCTCGTCAGTCGTCTTATTATTTAGATTTTTATGGTCGCAAGTTTCTAGGTGATCTTAAAATTTTTTGTCATTGGGTTCCACTGTTGATTGTGGAAATTTTTTAAATGTTAATGTTGACATCAAATATTATTTACCAAGAGACATAATGACCTTTTCTTTCAGTAGTCAATTAGAAACAGCCGTTAATGTTGATCTCAAATTTTATTTACCAATAATCATGCGCAGGTTGCCAATCAACTTACGTAGGCCGATCAACCAGACAGTTAATTACACAAATACCTGTTTTAATACAAATGATGAATGCACGTCTGCAATTGTGCAGATTATCGTTAATACCTGACACGTATGTCTTCCAGATGTAGCATCTTAGTTAATAACTCAATGCAATAACAGAACTGAGTTAGCTACATACGAAGCTATATGGATAAACCAAGTACAGAATATCCATTTTTGCGTATTGAGAGGTGATGCAAGCAACCAATTGTTTGTTCCTATAATTCACAAATTCTCCAACTTTACATTTTCCATTTGTGTGGCCTTTCAATATATAAGAGTTTAAAGATGTTCATATTCCACCTTAAATCTGCTATTTTGTGTATTGTGCGGTGTATAGTTGTCTGAGGATGGTAAAGTATTTGAATTTTTAACTTTGATTACCGTGACATAGTAACAGCACAGTCATAACAAAAATGTTCGATACTTTCACTCTCCCGTACGACATTCTGCACACGAGATGAGATTATGTATACCGGGAATTTGAGATAGCTGCAATTATACTGAGGTAAGGATTGTTTTGCTTATTACAAATAGATGTGGATATATATATATATATATATATATATATATATATATATATATATATTTAGTTGTTGAATGAGGGTTTTCATGTGCGCTAAACATATGCATACATTAAGTTTAGTTACTGAGATAAATTCTATGTTTAAATCTATGGATCAGTGATTAAAATAAAATATAAATAGAACAGTTTCGGAACGAGGTTACCACATTTGTTTAAATCTGCTATTGTGAGTATTGTGCTGTGTATAGTTGCCTGAGGATGGTGCTGGAAAGTAGGCACCAAAACGTCGCCAGTAAACAAAGATGTGATAGAACCGCATTTCCATTGGTTAGTATGAACGATGTTGAAGCCTTCGGAAGAAAAGGACGAGGAAATGGAGACTGTGATCAATGGGATCTTTGAGAAACTGTTAGCGCAAAGCTACAACCCGCGTATACAAAACGCGGCTTTCGAAAATATGAAGCTGGCACTCCGTAGATAAATTTCAAAAAAAATCTGTCAGTTGCTCATTTGTAGAAATGTGAGAATAATATGAGTAAGAAACATTTCTTGTATCTGATAATATTTGTTTAAATTTTTGGACTTGGAGATGGTACTATGAAGAATCTATTTGCTGTAGTTTAGTTTGTTCATTTAATTTTTATTCAATTTCTACTTACATTTTATTGGTTACATTCCGCTGTGAGATTTTCGTCAGCGGATTCTACCAGTTAAGTTATTGAAAAATTGATTTATTTCTAAAACAGGTTAATATTATTATATGCCATATATTTTTATTTAAATAAAAATTGCAATCTTGATGAAAACTCCAGTGCGATCGGATTGGTAGCAAACTAAGGAAGACAAAACAGCTGTATATACTGTATTACAACCATTGTTAAAAGCAACAGATATTTTAGATCCATATTAGCATTCGGCACTGCAATCCGCACACCCTGCGCTGTTACCGAGATGACAGCACAAAATTGTGGAACAAGGCAAAAAGAAAGTCGACAGTGAGGGATATAAATTCTCATGCATAACAGCCGAAAATGCGAAAAGTTGGTTAACTCTCAATCCATCATTACAAGAATGGCCAGATCTCAGACATCACTTTGCAGTTCAACGAGAAAGACCCTTACATGGAAACAGACACAAACACAGACACACATATACACACACATTTACAATTACTAATTAGCCCAAACAATAAAAATAGTCAAATCGAGCCAAACTAGTTGCTACCCACATAAGCAAATGAAAACCTAGAATATATATAAATTATATATATAAATATATATATATATATAAACTTGATTTTAAAATATTTTATCACCAACCGGACAATCAATAATCGCCAAGTTATTTGTATTTCGTTGAATTCAATATATTTTGCGTTTCTTTTTTTTACTATGTCCATTTCAGTATTTATTTAGATTGACATATATCATGATCCCCAACATTTGATGATATTCCTCGCTGGTCCATTCCTCTGCTTTCTACACTTTTTTTTCAATTTCAACTTTCTTTTTAATCATTTCATTTCCTCAATCACAATTTATTTTGTGCTGATGTATTTTATCGCGATTACAACGTTGCTCAATGTTGAATCTGGATAAATTCCATGGTTCTCTTCCGTTTTGCGATAATCGTCATTAATTACACGAAATTGTTGCTGTTGAAGATCTATTTAATTATAATGTTTTTGGTAATTATGTAGTTTGCTCAATTCATGCTTGTTTTAAATTCGATTTTTTTTACATAATTGTATTTTGTTTATATTTACGTGCTAAATTTGTACCTCCTCTCGTTTTTACGACAATTTTCACTGATTTTGTTCAGCTGTTTCTGTTAGAGATATATTTTATTTAACCTTTCCTTTTAGTTCATCAACTTTCGTAATTCCTGGTCGTCTAAACGGCAATACATCTTATGATGTTTTAGTTTTGTTGTTTCAGAATTTTTTGGTTATATATGCTTGCTATATTTCTTGTTCCCACTACATTGTTATATTTGTCAAGGGCTTTGTCGCACCGGTGCCAGTGAAATATTGTTTAATTTCAATTTTCTGTGTAATTTAATAAATTGCGTTATTCCTATTAGTTTGAAAGTCAGTTTATTGCATGTTTCTGTATTCTTCTCCTTATTACATAATTGGTTATTTTAGCAATAGGCAATTCTATTTCCATTCCGTTATGCAATACTCCACGCTGCATTCGTTCACCTAATGTTCATGAATAATTAATCAATTTAATTCTTCTTGTCAATCATAGAATATGCAGTATTTACCGATGTTTCAAACTCAACTTGTTTTATAAAGTGGTATTTGATTGTGTTCCAAATACTGTTGCAAATTTTAGCTAGCTAAATCTCTATATGCTTTCCGTTTTGATATATTCCTCAGTGACTTCGTACCACAATAGCCGAGGCGAATAGTTTAAATTCAGCTTTTTGGTGATATTTTTGGTGTTTTCATGTGCATTTTTTTTAATTTCACGAATTTTAGTGTTGTCATAACATTGTAGTTTATTTTAGCTTGTTGTTCATGTCGATTCATATCCTTCAGCCTTATCCATCATTGATATTGTTCAACTTTTGGTCATTAACTTTCATTACATTTCAAATTTAGTCTTAATTTTATAATTTGCAGCATTCTTTGTAGTACCAAACGCAATTTGATTTATGTTGTTGCATTTTGTTGTTTTCAAAAAATTTATTATACATTTTAGTGCGCCATTATTTTGGTTCCGTCCCGTATTGCGATATTTATCATGTTGAAGATATGTTTAACATCAACTTTTTTATTAATCCTATAAATTTAGGTATTTCTGGTATTTTCAATCCCAATTTATTTCATATTTTTGCATTTTATTGCGTTCGAGATAATATTGCCCATTTTAGCGTGTTATAATTCTACCTTCTTACTGATTGACCGTATTTCTCACTAGCTTTGTTCTGTTGTTTCTGTTGCAAATATATTTAATTACAAATACACTTGTAAGTATTCAAGTGGCATTGTTTCTGAAAGTATCAATCACAAGACATTTTATAATGATTTATTTTAGTTTTTTGATAACAGTACACTTAAGTTTAGCTGGCTACATTTCTGGATCTTAACCGATTAATGTTATTCTTCAGTAAATTTGTTCCAATGTTGCTAATGAAGAACTATTTAATTTTTGGTTTCTTTGTAATTTAATAATATGCGTTATTTCTTGTAGTTCAAATCGTTATGTATTTTATTTTGCTTCATTTTAACGCATGTACGAGATTATTTGCCATTTTGGCTCGCTTTACATCTATTTCCTTCACGTTATGCGATATTCGCCAGTGCGTTAATCCAGTGTTACTTTTGAAGTAACATTTTGGTGTTTTGGTAGAATTATATGTAATATATTTTTGTTGCTGTATTATATCGTGCAGATAGCATGCTTTTGTAATTAGGCTCGCTATTTTTCTAGTTTATTTCAGTTTTGCAATATTCGGAAATGGCTTCATTCCACTGTTCTGCTAAATTTTTATTTAATTTTAATCTTTTTGTAATTATTTTACTTGCGGCGTTTTGTTAGAATCATATGAAAAAAATATTTTTGTTGCTGTAAACTAGTGTGTGATTACATGGTTTTATAATTGGATCGCTTTGTTCTAGTTTTTTTCGCTTTGCGGAATTCGTAAATGGCTTCTTTCCACTGTACGGTTAAAATTTTATTTGATTTTAATCTATTTGTTATTCCTTAAATTACGGTGTTTTGGTAGAATTATATGCAATATATTTTTGTTGTCTTTTAATAGCGTGCTGATAACTGGTTATTATAATTATGATCGAAATTTTTCTAATTTACTTTTGTTTTGCGTTATTTGTGAATTACTTCATTGCATTGTTGCTGTACCAGATTTCACTTATTTCAACTGTGCTGTAAATTTTCTTTAAACAAATTCTGCGCCAACTACTGTGTATCCAATTGCAATTGAGGTATGCGGAGAGCAAAATGAAGATATGTTGCTCTGGCCACTAGTATTCTCGCACACCCTGTAAGAACGTGTATGTATAAATCTTGAGAAATTTTACAATGCAGCTTCCCATTTTGCTTTCCATATATATGCAATGCGG